>CM035436.1:111935365-111937865 GCA_020310875.1 Ceratopteris richardii | reverse complement strand
TTCTTCTCTCTGATCTCTCTCTCTCTCTCTCTCTCTCTCTCTCTCTATCTCCCCTCTATTCATTTGTTTATGACGTGAGCGTCCCACATCTTTGCATATCCTCGTCCTCCTCTCTCTCTCTTTCTCTCTCTCTCTCTATCAATCTCTCTCTCTCTCTCTTCTATCTCTCTCTCTCTCTCTCTCTCTCTCTCCCTCATAGAGAGAATCACTAACGGGAAAGAATCAATTGCATTGAAAAGACAGAGATGAAGGGAGGGAAGAGATATGGAGTCCTCTTTCTCTCCCTTGTTCTCTATTTCATTCTAAGTTTTCTAAAAAATACGAGGAAAAAAAGCATGAATTACTTGAAAAAATTACCTAGAAATTCAAAAGATCCATCAAGCCTATTTTTAAGGAGTTCTTAAATCCATCTTCCAAAAATAGAAGTTCTTCAGATACTAAGCCACATGGATGTCTTCTTTTTCTCCTCCATTCTAATCTTTCTAGATCTTTAGAATCTTCCATTTTCCATTCTATTTTGAAAAAAAAATATTCTTTTTGTTATTTTCTATTTTTAGAAAATCCAATTTTTTCTTTCTATTTTGATTTTTATCGTTTTCCTTTTATTTTTATTTTCTTATTCTTTATATTTATATTTTTCATTTTTATTAACTCATTTCATTTTCTTTTGATTAAGGTTTTTATTCTCATTTCACACTTATATACAAAGATCAATTAAACTAAGGGATTAGAGTTAGGAAAAAAGCGTTCCAAACTAGGGTTTTTATGAAGGACAACCTAGGGTTTCTTTTTTCTAGGGTAATCCACAACAAATCAATGGTTTTATATACATTATAGGCTTGAAACCCTAGGATTTCCAAGGATTTAAGTAAAATTTTAAGGGTTAAAACTAGGAGTTTCAAGGGTTAGGAACTTTTCAAGGGTTAGTTTGCATGTTTTCTAGGGGTTTGAATTGGAATTAACATGGTTTCCTAAAGCGTTATAAAAATACATAGGTTTTTGGACTTCATTTAAGTATATACATGCAGTTCTAATGGGTTTGAAATAAAATAAAACTATGGTTTAAGGTTAAATAAACTTTATACAAGGAAATATACAAGTTTATAGGGCTATGCTAGGTCCAAAGTACACATAAAAGTACAAATAAAAGCTTCTCATCTACAATTAAGTTCTCAATTCAATCAATATACTTGAATAGTTTAGAACTCTTTTCATCTTTATGTAGTAAAAGTATCATATCATGGCTAGAAAATGCAAAGAATAGTTTTGAAAAAAAAAATCCTGGTAAACAATCCCAAAGGGATTTCATCTCTACATCTTCACACATAGAACCTACACATCGTCCCAATGGGGCAAGGTGCGAAATCCAACAGAAGCGTATCAAGATTCTCTTGAAAGTTTTTCTAGTCTTTATGATTCTCTTTTCAAATAATGAAACATGATCTTTTCATTCATATGCAGGTTCTAAGAAAAATAAAGATGATTTTAAAATATGTAAGCCATGATAAAAAAACTTGTTCACTGAGAACACTACCTTTGAAAATAAGTCAAATTGCACCTCTAGAAAGTAATTAGACCTTCAAATAACAATGTTTCCCATCATCTCATTTCAATGTTAGTGTGCATTTTATATAAATTTTCTCATGTTTGGTTCCTATAGACCTATCAGGAAATACAACTAGCTCCACTATGGCATAGCTCCACCTTGTATAGCCTCCATAAAAAATCTCAAAAGTGGTTTGAGACCACATATAAGACATTCTAGAGGAGGTATTGGGGTACCCACTTCCAGTAAGACCAAATAGTATACAACTCTAGTACTCCATCTACTCAAGGGGGGTTCTCCTTAGGGACGTATACCCTTTAACATTTTTGTGTACATGCCCAGTCACTAGCAGTAGAGACAGTGTATAATAGATTGGCACAAAGAAGAGCAATGACGAGTGACAATAGCAGAGAAAGGAGCCAATCCTTAATTCAACCAAATGTCTACAAGAGGGTAAAACATGCTTCAAAAGATGATGTTGTAAACTAGCATGCCACTCTAGATACTAACATAATCATTACAAGAGCTCTCTCGGACACAATGAACACAACAAGATGAAGACTTGCAGGAATGAATACACAGTATGTGGACTTGCTCCAAAGAAATACTGCTGACTCATACCAAATGACTAGAATGAAGCCACTCTATCACACTGTAGTGCGATTAACCAACCACTGGGAAGCCCACACTTTGTATCCTCTCCAGAGAGTGATCTCCTACAATGTGCTTGTAGCAACAGAGTGTAAAGAGTGGACCAGAAGAGATGCAAGATGCAGATGGAAGGTGTACCCCAAGGAGTGCCAGCTACTTGCTTTTATAGACTTCAAGAGGCCAAGAGGGCCTTTCAAAATCCCCAACATTCACTAATAATGGGCCAAAAGTGATTGCCCCAAAATTGGAGGGGTAGGCCAATTATGGCACTAGTAGCCAACTATAATTAACTCCTTCAAATTA
>CM035436.1:111887865-111932865 GCA_020310875.1 Ceratopteris richardii | reverse complement strand
AGCGAGGATGGTGGAGGAGGGTGGAGGATGGAGTGCCGATGGTAGTGGTGGAGGGTGGAGGAGGGTTGTGGGGTGTGGGATGGTGGAGGGTAGAGGAGGACTACGGGGTGTGGGATGGTGGAAGGTAGAGGAGGGTGGAGGGTGTAGGAGGGTGGAGGAGGGTGGAGATCTTGAACTGATGCTCTCGTATATGTGCCTGAAAACACTAAAGAGTCATACATGAAAATGCGCAGAAAAGTTGTTAACCATTTGCCCAATATCAGATACATTTTCCTATTAAATGAAGCTGGTGCATTTTTCAAGCCAAAAGCCATGCGGGTATAAACATAAGTGGCCCATGGAGTAACAAAGGCTGTTTTGTCCCTATCATCATGATGGATCACTATCTGATTGTAGCCATTGAACCCATCAAGAAAGCTATAGAAAAAGTGTCCGGCTACTTCTTCAAGTACCTGCTCTATGAATGGTTGAGGAAATCCATCTTGAATAGTCACCTTATTCAAGGCACGAAAATCAACGCAGACTCTTATTTTTCCACTATTTTTCTTGGGTACAATAACCATGGAAGAAAGCCACTTGGAATGTTCTACTGGGACAATTATACCTGCTTCTTCTAGTTTTGTTATTTCCAGCTTTATCGCCTCTGCATACTTTGGATTGAGTCAATACGGCCTGATTCTTGCAGGCATGGCTCCCTCAACTAAGGGTAGTTGGTGTAATCCAAGATCCTTTGGTATCCCTCTTAAATCTTTGTAGGACCATACAAAGACATTTTTATAAGCAAAAAGTAAAGAAGTTACCTTCTTTAGTAAAGGGGGATAATGTCACAACCAAGAGGCCAAGTGGAATACTTGAGGGTTCTCTTCATCTCCTAGATTTACTTCCTGAACAAGTGTTTCAGGACTAGACTTACTTGAGAAATCATCCCCACTATATGTAGGAGTGGAATTTAGCTTATACTCTTCAATATGTTCCCTGGTCCATCCTTGAGGTATATCCGAAAAGGTGAGATATTCTTTGCATTCACGCTCATAACTTACCTTTCCTGATACTTCCCTATTTGTTGCCCCTTCAATGTTAGTATTCAAGTGCAAAATCTCATTTTCTAACTCCTTGTGAATTCCATGGGATTTTTTTGCAACTTCTTCATTTGCAACTTCTTCGTCTATTTCACTGATTTCCACCATGCGACACTCTGCACTCTCCATCATACAATTCAAACTCTATCTTCTTCTTGGGGTAAAGAAGGCACTACCTGAGTGTCCAGAGTATACTTAGTAGCCTTTCTTGAGTCGAATCCTTCTTTCAAATGTAGTTGCAATTGGCTGTTGGTGTTTGTAGAAATCCAAAGCTTGTTCTTTTCCCAATCTTAAAGAGCATTCGCTTGCGTTAGCCAAGGCCTTCCCACAAGTAGAGGGTAGGAAGTCTCGTGCGGTAGTGCAATAACAATGAAATCTAGAATAAAGTGACAACCCTTCACTATCATTACTACCTTTTCAATAATGCCAAGTGGCCCAACCCGGTGTTGATCTGCTAGTGCAATTGTGAATGGTGCCATCTTGGTGGGGCTCAAATTTTGTTTCCTCTTTGTGAAATCTGGCATCAAATTGATGCGAGAGCCTCCATCTATGATCACACATGTGACAGCTTAATCCTATATAAAAACAGATAACCTTGAGCTTTGGTAGTCTTCCAAGGGTGCAGGGGGAAATTCAACCATGAAATCATCTATGCTAGCTGGTTGGCTCAAGTAAGCAGAGTGTATAATCTTTAATAAGTCACTCCTTATTTTTGAATCCATCTTTATGAGTTCATACATACTAACCTTGTGATGAGTACCTTTAAAGATCCATTCAATTTTTACCATTTTTGTGTCTTCTTGCAGACTTTTTGGTTGGTACCTTAGTGAAGTAGCCATCCTCTAATAAGCTCCTTCAATGTCTGCTTGGCACTTCCACCCAACCTTCTTTCCCTCCTCTCTATCGTGGAGCGTGACTTTTGGAATCAAGTTTATGATACTACTAGTAGGGGAAAATTAACAGTTGAGACCTTATATGCTACGAGCTCAGATATCATAGCAAAGACATGTTGGAATGAGCCAGTAGATATGTTCTCTGTTTATGCTCATGAAATTAATGTAGATGAGAAAAGGAAGCGTGATGGTAGTCTAAACGAACAACTAGAGCTAGAAAAGAGAGTGAGACTACTGAGTCAATTAATGAACCACCTAGAACGAAGCCTAGTCAAGAAACTAAACAACAAGAACAAGATAAGAAACCTCAAAATAAGGGAAAAGTAAACAAAGTGGTAGAAAATTTAGAAAAGAAAACAACAAATGAAGATAGAATTTAGGATAAATCTAATGAAACTCAACCCATACATGAAGAAGGTATTAAGGAAGAAAAACCGAAAAAGAAACCGCCTACTTACCGATTGATCTCTCAAATAGAGAAACAAATAGACATTCAGAAGGTTATGGATGAAAAACGTATGCAAGCAGAGGTAACCATGACATTAGGAGAATGGTTAGCATTTCCACAAACAAATGTTAAAGAAGATTTTATGAGTATTATCAAAAGACGAAGAGAACCTATAGAATATAAAACTAAGGATATAGAAATGGAAGAAAGGAAAGAACATGATGAACCTAAGGTTAGTATTGTACAAATTAATGAATCTGAATATCATGAATCTTCTGAACATAGAAATTATTTGGCCCCGTAATTGGACATTTGGAGAAAGAAAATGGTGACCCAAATAGTCATTATACTCAGAAACATCGCGCTAGGGGAACCACTCAAACTATGGTTAAGATAGGAAATAATAATAAACCGCAAGTAGCCTTAATAGATTCAAGATCCGAAATCAATGTAGTCTCGAGGGAGTTATATCACGAAGAAAAATGGCCTATAGATAGAGACCATGGGTACGGCCAATAAAGCTGAATCTGGATATTTACTAGGAGCTTGTGCAAATGTTCTTATCACTATTGGAGATGTTAGAGAGGAACATAATTTCTTTGTTCATGATAATTGCTCGTACCCAATTATTTTGGAGCAGCCATTCATTTGTGAACAAAGAATGGAGACCAAACTATTGGACGATGGTAGTGCTTTCGCAAGACTTCGTTCTCATGATGGCCTTAAATCTGTCCAATTCATGACGCTTTGTATTAACCATCCTTGTAATCGTAGGTCTTTAAGAAAACTCCTTTAAGACACTTAGATCAGGATTTCAAATAGATGCCACTGTGGAGCGAGATGACAGTGGACTTTGGTTTGAAATCTTGCAAAATATTGTACATAATTTAGAAAAGAGTTAAATTATTCAAACAAAGAACTGAAGAAATTTATGACTTATTATATGATGAAGAAAATGATGAATGAATTTTTAATAAAAATGATGTATAAATTTTCTTTTAAATATGTTTTTTCTTTTACATGTATGAAGAAACAAGTTTATTTATAAAAACTAATTCTACTTGTGAGTCTAGATGTTGTAGATTGTTAGTAGGAGTTGAAGATGCTTTTTGAACAAATAAACTAAAGAATGTTTTATGATGAAGATGAAGACAAAGAATAACTAGGTTACTTCATTCTAATTATTCTTTACTATTTATAACAATGTTTCCTTTTCATGCATTCATAAATAGAGGTTTATTTGTTTCTGATATATAGAGGGAATTTATTAAAATTAAGTAAAATAATGAACGAGAAATTAAAGTAAGAAAATGTATATAGGTGAAAGTCTGACTTAGAGAACTTGTAATGCGTTGTGAAGATAGGAGAGTGGAAAACTTGAAATGGGACTCCTACTAAAAGAGAAATTTACTTTATACTAGTAGAATTCTTTACTTTCTAAAACCGTTTAGCGAACCAGATCCTAATTCTAGTTGTAGCAAATTTCTAGATCCTCTGCTCTGATTAGGGGTTAAGCCTTTCCCCTTAAACAAAAAAGTTGCGAAGAAAAATTAAGAAAAGAGAAAAATGAGAACATCAAGCAGTATATTAATGGCTACTGCAAGATGGGAAAAAGAAAAGAAAGAAAAACAAATTCAATTGTGGTCTCGAAACCACTTCTGAAATATTTTGCGGGCTATATGAGGCAGAGGTTTGCTGCAGAAGAGTTAGTTTGATGCATCTTATAGCGGACATCTAAGAAATAAAAGAAAGCATACTTATATAAAATTCAATTTTAAGAACAGGGTTAATGGAATGGTAAGTACCTCAATTATCTAAATAGCCTTTATAGGATTTTCTAAATTTGTATTTTTGACTATATGCATTGATTGAAATGATTTCTAATTCATATTTATGTAATTTTAGAATAAAGCCAATGAAAAGTGTGGTGGATAAATGTGGGCTAAAGTGAGGTTGTAGATTAAAAATTAAAACAAAAAGAGTGGTAGGCTCTTGACTTGTGTATACATATATATATGTGTAGATTATGTTCTATTCTTCTTAATGTTTCTTTGTAGGTAAATTCTTTTGCTCTTTACTTTCTTCTATGTTTCCTTCTCTCCTCTAGAGAGAGAGATCATTGATAGTGTTTTTCCTTCTGTTAGCTAGGCACGCAGATAGTAAGATAAAATGTTGCTCCTCCTAGAGAGAGAACCTATTACGGAATGAGATAGAGTAATGATCCCTTATGACGGCTGTCTTGATTGGATCTAATGATTACGCTCGCACAACAATAAAAGAATGAGTTTTTTTATAGTTTTGATTTTTCTTTCTATCCCTCCCAGCTTCAACTGTGTGCTTTTGTGCATGCAAAGAGAAGATGCAAAGAGAAAATCTGAGTAGCGTGCACATAGAGTTAAGGAAAATGCTGCCATTCTAATATCTTCAATTCATGCTGATGTAATTGATGTTGAAAGGTCA
Organism: Ceratopteris richardii; assembly: GCA_020310875.1. NCBI lineage: Eukaryota > Viridiplantae > Streptophyta > Polypodiopsida > Polypodiales > Pteridaceae > Ceratopteris > Ceratopteris richardii. The sequence continues at coordinate 111,927,985 of CM035436.1, read as the reverse complement.
CCAGAGATTACTTAAGTCTGCTGACAGCTTGTCAACATTTGTCTTCGGGACCATGCGTCTCTGACCTTTGATTTCTATTTTGTGAAGAAGCTTATATCCATGGCGTCTGCAGATGTGCAATGGTTGCATTCAGAGGGGATATTCTAAAGATCTGGGGATGTCTTGGACAACGTGCAACGCGTGTAGAGAGATGAACCTTCCCTCTTTCCTCCAGCCACATGTAGAGAGGGACAAGTCTGACGGTGCTCAGATGCGCAGAGCGTGCATTTCAAGACAGAGAGAGAGGCAGATTTGTGGCTTCGACGGCGATGCTGTAGAAGTGCACGAAAGAGACAGTAGAAGAGAGAGATGATGATCATCTCTGGTGACTGTAGATATGCGTGAAAGAGACTGTAGAAGAGAGAGAATGCAGAGATTGCGAGAGAGGTAGTGGGCCTCCTGGCGGCAGTCTGAAGCTGGAGGGCAACTGCATAGGAGACCATGGTGAGAGAAACTTTTTAAATTACATTGCATTTTTTCTTCCTGCCTCCACCCTAACAGGGGCTCTAGCACGCAACGGACAAGAGAGAGAGAGAGAGAGAGAGAAAGAAAGAAAGGAAGAGAGAGGGAGAGAGATTCAAGTTTTTCTTTTGTTATGTAGCTTAATTATATAATTTTTAGTAATTAATTAATTAGTTTAATCTTAAAGTTCTTTTAGGATTAAACTATTATAGTTATATATATTTTTTTAATATATATAGTAAAAAATATACATGAATATATATATATATATATATATATATATATATATATATATATATATATATATATATATATGCATATTCATATAATGCATGTGAAGCTATGCCATGAGCTTATGTGGTAGTAGGTATACTTAGGTGTTAGCATATGAATGTGCCCTTAGTATAATCATTCAAAGTGAATGTATGGACGTATATGTATGAGCATGTATGTGTGCGCATAAGTAAATGTGTATGCATGATTGATATAGAGTTAGCATATATGCATGTGCATGTATGATTGAGTGTATGTTTTGTATGTGCATGAACATAAATGAGTATTGTATGCATGATTGTATGTTTGCATGTATATATGGGTATGCATGTAATGCACAAATGCATAAGCATGTAAGCTAGGATGTGCATGTGCATATTAGAAAATATGCATTTTAGTATATATGATCATGTGCATTAGTGTATGCATGATTAGCATGAATGTGCATAGATGTATGTATACATAAGTGCATGAATGAATGTCTGTATGCATGTATGCCTGATTTTAGCATAGTATATGAGCATGTATTTCAAAATGCATGAATGCTTGAATATGTGAGTATATGTGTATATTTATAAATTAAATTTATGTTAGCATATTTAAGACCTATGTACGCATAAGACATATGTATGGTTATAGTGCCAGCATAGGTTAGCATATATGTTTGAATGAAAATTATGAAAGTGTTTAAAAGTTTATAAAGTATACTTATATTCTTAATGTTTCTTTGCAGACATTGAAAGAAGAAGTGTCAAAAGAGCATTGCGAAAGAGTGAAGAATTTGACAATTATATGATCTAGAGATCCATCAATTGAAGATTACCTTTGATCAAGCTATTTACCATATTCTTTGTATAGGAATCACTAGAATTTATCATCATTTTAGCTAGATTTTATCATGTAGAAAGATTTATCTTTAGTATTGTTAAAACCTATTCTTGTTATTATCATTAATTCATTTACTATTTCCATTGATCTTTATTGCCAATGTCTACAAAGCATTCAGTTGAATCTAAAAGTAATGCAATTATAGAACTTGAAGTTGAAGTCATTAAGGATAAAATTACGCACGAATCTTTAATCTCCGTATCTTATGATCATTGTCTTACTAGGTTTTTAGCGTTATTTTCCATTACATCTCGCGAACCTCAAGATAGTGTAGATTCATTTCCACCCCCTCTAATTAGACGTACGCAACCACAACATATTGAAAACCAAGAAGAAGAAATTATTAAAGAACACAGAACAAGGGAATCCTTGATTTTACCTTCATCTCAAGAAGCTATTGATAGGTATAGGGCAGGTCAACCATACGGTCCTTAGAAGTATAAAGTGATAAGCTTACCTATTAGATATTTCTTAGATTTTTCATAGTTTTATAAATTTAGAGTTATTTAAAATTTCATTTACCCTAGTCATAAAGAAAAATATACCTAATTCACATGAGATTCTCTCAATCACCCTACGTGTGCCGAAGGATTTAGCGGTTGACTTGATCCACCAGCCGTGTGTCTGCAACTTCCCGACAGCGCACACATGTGTGGGATCCTAGTAGCGAGTGTTCAATTTTAGGGTCAAGGTAGTATGTCTCATTCATAGATGGCTATACTAGATGGACAATAATTTATTTTATGAAGCATAAAGATGAAGTCCTCACTTGTTTCAAGATGTATTTGGCATTGGTTAACAATCAAACATGTAAAAGCTTTAAGAGGCTCAGATTTGATAGAGGTGGTGAGTATTTCTCACATGAGTTTGACTCCTTCTTGCAAGGCAGAGGCATAAACAAAGACATTACAACAAGATACACTCCTAAATAGAATGGAGTGGTAGAGAGAAGTGATAGACTAATAGTAGAGGTTGCAAGATCAATGTTGAATGAGAAAGAACTTCCAAATTACTTATGCGTAGAGGCTATTTCTACAACCACTTACCTAGTCAATAGGTTTCCATCCAATTCTATGGATGAAATGACACCTTATGACGCATGGAATGGCAGGAGACCCTCAAAGTTTAGAGGAAAGCTTGATCTGAAAGATGAAAGATGCATATTCATTGGTCATGATCAGAATTAGAAGGGAAATAGGTTATAGAATCCCACTAAAAAAGGATTTAAAGTTAGAAGGGATGTGGTTTTCGATGAAAATAGATCATGGTTTGAAGATGATTGCAAGAAAATAAAGTTACCCCATGACTTGGAAATTGATTTTTTGAATCTGACCAAAGAGGAATCACATACATCAGAGGTTATCAACTCAAAAGATAAAGAACAAATTGACTTCAAAGCTTGTCAGTCCAAGGGCAAAACAAAGTACAAAAGTTTTGAAGACATTCTAGATTCAGCCAATCAAGCACTTAGAAGATCTCAAAAGGAAAGCAAGAAACCTATAAGGTATGGCTATGAAACATCACTAGTCACCAAGCATTCTAAATGAATGGATAAAGATTCTATGCTAGAAGAATCTTCTTTGTTTGAAGAAGCCAAAAAGAAGGAAGAATGGAAAGAAGCTATGCAAGAAGAAATTGAAGCACTTCAAGATAGTAGTACTTGGGATTTGGTTCCCAAAAGTCATTCATGAAGGTAATGGATTCCAGGTGGATTTACAAAGTGAAAAAGAATTCAGATGGTACAATAAATAGGTATAAAGCAAGACTAGTGGCAAAGGGTTGTGCTCAAACCCATGGAGTGGATTATGAGGCGACCTTCTCACCTCTAGAAAATATGCCAACTATCAGAGTTTTAGTAAGTATTGCTGCTTCAAAAAATTGGAACTTGTATTAATTAGATGTTAAAAATGCATTTCCGAATGAATGGATCTCGGAAGAGATCTATATGGCTGAACCACCAGGATATGAAGACAAGAACAAACCTGATTATGTTTGTAAATTAAGGAAAGCATTGTATGGTTTGAAGCAAGGTCCTAGAGCTTCGAACCGTAGACTAGTTACATACTTGCAAGACTAAAGCTTTGTTGTAAGCAAGGCAAATTCTTCATCGTTCATTAAGAAGACTAATTCAGAACTTATTTATCTATGTGTTTATGTGGATGACATAATCATTACAAGAAATGATGCCAATGGCATCAAGAAGATCAAAGCTTAGATGAAGGAAGATCAATGATCTTGGATTACTTACATATTTTCTTGGCTTTTAGGTTGTTTATACAGATTTAGGTGTTTTTATTACCTAGAGGAAGTACATCCATGAGGTGCTAGTTAAGTTCAAGATGGAAAAATTATACGTACTCCTATGGAATTGAATCACAAACTCAGTGCACATGAAGGAGAGATTCTTGAAGACATTACAAGTTATCAAAAACTTGTTGGGATTCTCAATTATGCAACCCTAACAAGAGTAGACATATGTTATGGAGTAAGTACATTGAGTCAATTCATGCATAAACCAAGAAAACCTCACATGGAAGCTACCAAAAGGAATTTAAGGTACTTGAAGGGTACCATAAATGAAGGACTATTCTATCCACTCACATCTCACTTGGATACCACGCTATATTCTAATGCGGATTGGCCTGGCTCAAAAGATGATAAGAGGAGCACCCTTGGCTACTTATCTTTTGTAGGATTAAAGTTGATTTCATGGTCATCAAAGAAAAAACCAATTGTGGCATTGTCATCCACTCAAGCTGAATATAGGGATCTACCAAATGCAATACAATAGCCAACATGGTTTAAGCTACTCTACTTAGATTTGGGGATACATACATACATTCAAATGATTTTTGGAGATAACACTAGCTCTCTTCATTTGGCTACTAGTCTTGTATATCATGCAAGGAATAAGCACATTGAAGTGCACTAACATTATGTGAGAGAGAAACTAATTGCCCATGACATACAATTGTCCTATGTATCGACAACCTACAATGTGCAGATATGCTAAGAAAATCTTTGGAAGGAACAAAAATGAACATGGTCAAGATGATCATTGGATTGCATGTAATTAAAGAAAACTGAAGTCCAAGCATATTAGGTTTGAGGGGGAGCTTTTGGTGCAATTAATCCAAGCCTAAATGCTTCATCATTTATCCTAAGGCTCATATGTACATTGATGTGTTAGAACATAAATGATCTCTTATAAAGATTGAGTTTTAACTACTTGTAAAAGTGCACATATTGAAATCACTTCAATGGCGAGTTGTGAGGACAATCTTTCCACAAATTATTGGTTAGTTAGATAGACATTGAGATTCTAGACTCTAGAGATGGTTTTTTGGTAGAAGTTTGAATTTAAAAATTCAAAAAAGATCTCCAATTTCAGCTATAAAAGAGGACTTCAAAAATTGCATAGTAGCAGCCTGAATTGGAATGATACTCAGAGGGATCTTAAGTGGATATTCAGCTCACATCATACCTCTATCATTGCCCTCACATTATGCAATCATTTATTGCCAATGTCAATGTAATCTGTGTGCATTAATGTTGGAACAAGTCCATGACAAGTCCGAGTGATGGCTTGAGTCATCAAGAGGCTTAGAAATTTAAGGAAATGTCAACTCCTTGTAGAGTTCACTTGTGAAATCCATCTTGTAATTTTTGAGTACTTACTTGATGTAAAAGTAAAGGAATCTAAGTGCTTGAGTCCACTTGATGAAAAAAAGGCAAAAGAAGCCACGATTTCATGATTGAAAGTAGTTGGAGAATCAAATCAACTTTGGAAAGTGATTATAGGAAGATTCATATTCAAAATTAGGCTCCAACCATCACTATAAATACATGGAAGTTTAGTTGGATTTTTGAGACCTCCATGAGCTGAGCTTTATGCCATATCAAAGTGTGGCTTCAAGACACACATATGTATCAGTAAGCTCATTGTATTTAACAATCAATATACTTTCATTTTCATGATCATTTGAGTTCATATTTTCATGTTTTTGTGAAGTGTACTATTAACTTCCATATCTCCAATTTTCTCAATCAGATTGCAGAGATGTTTTCTCTATGATTAGTGCATACTTTTCACTGATTTAAATTGTTAGAGCTTTTTCCTTACGTCTACTATATAGGCACAAATTTTCATTGCAATTGGTTTATTCAATCGTGAGCTATGTTCATTTAAAGTGGACTATATTGCTTCATTCTCTACTTCTCTGTGAGCACTCCATCAGTTTAGTGTTTTTCTCAGAGTTTGTTCTCAGTGTGTAATTCATCCTTTTCCATGATTTAGTACTTGCTATAAACAACATACTATCTAGTATATGCCTACAAAGTTTCATAAGCATTAGATCTTAGAATCTTGAGATATTTCCATTTCTCTCCTCACGGGCCTGAGTACTGCTCTAGCCCGTGAAAATTGGGATGGTGCAATATCTTGCTAGACTTCTTTCTCTTTATGTGGTTCATCATTTTTTATCAAATCACTCATGATTGTTAGCTTACTGTGTTACTAAGAATTACCCAAAAGGAATTAAGCTAATTGCTATTGTGGCCAGAGAATTGTTCAAAAAACTGAGTAGGTGTATAAACCAAAATAGGAGGTTTTTTGGTCTTGAATCTACTCCAACTTATCTAGCTTGATTTATCTTTTTAAGAGTGATCTTTCAAGGTACACATGGTGTCTAATACATCCTTTGGCAAGCTAAAAGGGCCCACTACATATCCCTACAGTTTATTTGGCTGGTGTAGTGCAAAGTTTTTGTAGTACAAATCCATCTCTTCACTATGCTATAAGAGCAAGGTTGGACAACATGGCCGATGGATTTCCTTCATCAATTGACAAATTGGATAGAGGTAACTACTCAACTTGGTTATTAAGGATGGAAGCTTATTTTTAAGGAAGGAATTTAAATGCTTATATATCTGGAGATGAAGTTATGCCAAGTTTCAAGAACAAAGGTGAAGCAACACAAGAAGAGCAAGAAAGATTGAGAACATGGTGCTCCAAGGATGCACTTCGAAGGTCTTATCTCCTCAACTTTATCTCAGATTTTTTTTTTGCCTCTCATTAGAAGTTGTAAAACATCTTAGGAAGTGTGGAATGCACTTGAAGCCTTCTTCTCTTCAAGTACAAAGGCCAAGAAGGATCAACTATGGCTAGACTTCATAGGAAGTGTGGAATGCACTTGAAGCCTTCTTCTCTTCAAGTACAAAGGCCAAGAAGGATCAACTATGGCTAGACTTCACAACTCTCAAAAAAGACCCCAAACAAAATTTGATTGATTTTGTCACAAAGCTCAAGCACATAGTCGATCAGCTCGGAAGCATTGGACATGTAATATATGAAGAACAAATTGTTAGGCATGTCATCAATGGCTTGAAGGAAGATGACAAGTGGGAAGCATTCACCATAGATATGGATCCATACATGGATATGCATGTACCAGATTTCAATACATGCATAGGACAACTACGCCAAGCTCATCAAGAATGGAGAAAGCTTCAAAGGTTATCAATCTTCTGATTTGTATACTTATGAAGGAAATTCCAAAGAAAACAAAGGAAGAGGAAAGAAAGTGGATGATGAAGCAAGTACACATTAAGCTAACTATGTAGGTAGAGGAAGACAGGGTAGAGATAGAGGCAAAGGAGGAAGACAAGGCAGGGCGAGATCCCAAGACTCTAATTCATGCTCTATTTGTGGATTAACTAATTATAAAAATGAAAATTGCTTTAGGAATTCCAGGAATCAAAGAGGTAGAGGCTACACTAGAGGAAGTTATGGCTATTTATGAGGAAGGTTCAACAATAACCATGGCAACCACAACAATTACAACCATTTAAACTATCAAGGAGGGAATAGGGGAAGAAGAGACTTCAATAACTACACAAAAGACACAAATCAAGAGTACTCATTGCTAATCATGAATATGGCCATGGCACAAGGTAAATCTGATGATCTTCCGTTTCGGTCGTACTATAGTTCCTTTCTACCTTGGTGAGTAGTGTGCTGGCATAGGAGATAGGTCTATCAACCTTGTGTGATGATGGTTGAGCTAGAACTGCACCAACAGCATGAAGACTGGCATCTTTATGCACATGAAACTCTAATGACCAGTTAGGAACACTTAAAAGTGGAGCATTACATAACCTCAATTTTAGTTCACAAAATGCTTTCTCAGCTTCAGCACTCCATGAGAAGGGGACCTTTTTATTGGTATGCCTTGACAAGGGCTTAGCTATTTCTGAATACATTCGTATAAATCATCTATGGTATCCTGCATGGCCCAAAAAACTTTGCACTTCCTTTGGGCTTTGTGGAATAGGCATGGAAAGGATAGCAGTAACCTTTGTAGGGTCAATCGTTATCCCTTCAGCAGATACTATGTGACCAAGAAGACTACCCTTAGTGACCAAAAACTAACATTTAGTAGGATTTAACTTCAAACTTGTTTTGAGACATTGCTCAAAGATTTCCTTTAAATTTTCCAAATGATCATGGAAATCTTGAACTGCTGCTCTTCTATCTGTGCCTGAAAACACTGAAAAGTCATCCATGAAAATGTGCAGAAAGGTTGTTAACCACTTTCCTAATATCATATACATTGTTCTATTAAATGATGCTGGTGCATTTTTCAAGCCAAAATCCATGCGGGTATAGACATAAGTGCCCCATGGAGTAACGAATGTTGTTTTGTCTCTATCATCAGGATGGATCACTATATGATTGTAGCCACTAAAACCATCTAGGAAGCGATACAAAGTGTAACCGGCTACTTCCTCAAGTACTTGCTCTCTGAAGGGCTGAGGAAATCCATCTTGAACAGTTACCTTATTCAAGGCATGAAAATCAATGCATAATCTTATTTTTCCACTATTTTTCTTGGGTACAATAACCATAGAAGAAAGCCACCAGGAATGTTCTACTCGAACAATTATACTTGCTTCTTCTAGTTTTGTAATTTCCAACTTTACCGCCTCTGCATACTTTGGATTGAGTCGATATGGCCTACTTCTTGGAGGCGTCGTTCTTGAACTAAGGGTATCCGGTGTAATCCAAGCTCCTCTGGTATCCCTCTTAGATCTTTGTAGGACCATGCAAAGACATTTTTATAACCAAAAAGTAAAGAATTTACCTTCTAAAATAAAGGGAGATAATGCCATAGCCAAGAGGCCAAGTGGACTACTTGAGGGTTCTCTACATCTCCTAGATATACTTCTTGAACAAGTGTTTCAGGACTAGTCTTACTTGAGAAATCATCCCCACTGTATGTCGGAGTGCAATTTAACTTATACTCTACAATATGTTCTCTGATCCATCCTTGAGGTGTATGCGAAAAGGGAAGATCTTCTCTGCATTCACGCTCATAACTTTGCTTCCCTGATATTTCTATATTTGTTGCCCCTTCAATGTTTGTATTCAAGTGCAAACTCTCATTCTCTAAATCCTTGTGAGCTTCATGGCCTTTTTCTGCAACTCCTTCATCTGCAACTTCTTCCTCTATTTCATTGATTTCCACTGTGCAACACTCTGTACTTTCCATCATCCAATTCAATAAAGTATCATCTTCTTGGGGTAAAGAGGGCATTACCTGAGTGTCCATAGTATACCCAATAGCTTCCCTGAATCGAATCCTTCTTCCAAATGTAGTTGCAGTTGGCTATTGGTGTTTGTTGAAATCCACAATTTTTCCCCCGCTATCTTGCAAAGCTTTTGGTTGCCTTAGCCAAGGCCTGCCGAGGAGTAAAGGGTAAGAAGTCTCCTGTGGAAGTGCAATAACTACAAAATCTAGAAAAAAGTGACAACCCTATAGTATCATCAGTACCTTTTCAATAATGCGAAGAGGCGCAACCCGATGTTGATCTGCTAGTGTAACTGTTAATGGTGCCACCTTGTTGGGGTTCAAATTTAGTTTCCTCACTATGAAATCTGGCATCAAATTGATACCAGAGCCTCCATCTATGATCACACGTGTGAGAGCTTCATCCTTTATACAAACAGATAACCTTGAGCTTTGGTAGTCTACCAGGGGTGCAGGGGGAAAATTGACCATGAAACCATCTATGCTACGCGGTTGGCTCAAATGAGCAGAGTGTATTATCTTTAATACGTCACTCCTTATTTTTGAATCTATCTTTATGAGTTCGTACATTTTAACCTTGTGATGAATACCTTTCAAGATCTGCTCAATGTTTACCACATGTGTGTCTTCTTGCAGACTTGTTGGTTGGTCCCTTAGTGAAGTAGCCATCCTTTCATAAGCTCCTTCAATATCTGCTTGGCCCTTCCACCTAGCCTTCTTTTCCTCCTCTTTATCCTGGAGTACTTGTTGTTCCTCTCTACAGATTGCTACTACTTGTCTGGCTCTAGTCATCATGGGCATTGAAGAAGATGAAACAACATAAGACTGAGTGGTCATACCTTCTGCTTGTGGGGAGACTGCAATCATGTGAATTGGAGCAGGGTGGCTTCTTGGGCAATCTTTGGTATAGTGATCCTTGGCCTCTAGACAATGCTGACAAGGAGGTGCATTTTCTGGAAGGGAACACCTATTTTGCATATGGCCATACTCACTACAGCGATAACACATCAATGGCTTATTATATCTAGGCTTCGTTGTACGATTATCCTCTCTATTAGGTGCATTTGGAGTACTAGCATAATATGAATCCAGAGCTTGAGGGTTACCTCGTTGCTGTGTACCCTTGAGGTAGTAACAATCTCTAGCTTCATGGACGTCCTTTCCACAAAATTGACAGCTTGCCCTATTAGGACAATTAGCATTGGAATGTCCATTGTTGCTACATATCGTACACCAAATATGCCTTCTTATATCCTGAGTGGTCTGCAAATCTTCTAACTCGCGGCGAAGTTGGGCTACTTCATCATTAGTGCGACGTAGCGGTCGCAAGACCTTCTCTTCTTGGTGATTTTGTTGCATTCTCAATGCATCCAGTTCTTTCCTCAGTTGCCCTATAGGGTATAGTTCTGCTGCATAATTTGGTTGTGTTTCCCCTTCAAAATGTTGCCTAGCTTCTTCAATGCGTGATGCTGCTGCAACAAAATCATTAAGGGTTGCATCCAATCTAAGAGACTCATGTAGCTGCTACTGAGATGACCTGGGCAGAGCTTTTTCTATCCATTTTTTAACCAAGAAGTCATCTAGAGCATGTGGCAGACGTGCAACAAGTGCTTTTGTCCTAGTGTGAAGTTCATGAAAGGATTCACCTAATCTTAGCCTTAGGTTCTCTAGCTGATCTAGAGCTCTTTTCGAGGAGTCACTTGGGCAAACTGCCTGTGAGGATGCCATCTTTAGAGCCTCCCATGTAGCAAAATGGCCATCTACATATTGACTGTACCATTTGTCAGCAAGGCCTTCCAATGTGGATGGGAAGATTACCAGCATTGCATCCTCTCTATTCTGCAAACGTTGTCCACGGCATAAGGAGATGAACCTGCTCACATGATCATCAACATCGTCAGAAGCTTGTCCCTTGAAGGTAGGGAACTTGATATTTAGTCTGGAGAGTAAGTGAGAGAGATCCTCCATTTGCATTGGTGTTTCCTCTAACGTATCTGAGGAGGAGTCTAATGTTCTCGTATGCTTATCTTTTGGCAGTGGAGTCGCACCCAAATCAATGCATAAATTCAAAGGAGGTAGAGGGGATGTTTGTTCACTAGTTGAAGATATAGCTAACTTTTTAAGGCTCCTTCATACACGAAGAGGCTCCTGATCTGCTCGCGTATGGGTCATGTCCCTACTTGAAAGATGCAATAGGGCAAAAAATAATGGAAAAGCACCATTTACTATGCTCAAGGCCTCTCACAAAAATGCAAGGGTGCCATCGGGTGTGCCAAACTGTAGAGGAGGTACTGGAATATCTACTTTTAGCAAGAGATGATAATATGCACTTCTAGTACTTCGCCTACTCAAGGGAGGTTCTCCTTAGGGAAATATACCCGTTAACATTTCTGTGAGCATGCAAGTCTCAATAGTTGCGTAGTAATGTAGACACTCAAAAAGAAGATTAATGACAAATTGTAAAAGAATGGAACCGCTCCTTTCCAAACAGATGATTACAATATAGGCAAAATAAATGCTTCAAAAGTTGATGCTTGTGCTAACATCGTCCGATCCAGTGAACACAAGTAGATGAAGACTCGCACTGATGAGTACACAGATATGAAGACTTGCTCTATGGGAAAGAGCACGGAAATACCACAAGCTCACACTGAATGACAAAACCAAGCCACTTCTCCACACTAAAGTGCTATTAGCCCTCCATTGGGAAGCCCACGCTCTATATCCTCACAACTGAGTGACTTCCTACAGTAGGCTTGTAGCCATATAGTGCAAAGAGAGGAGCAAAAGAGATGCCGCAAATAAGCCCCCTACGTCTATATGTATATCCCCAATGAGTACTAGTCCATTTCTTTTATAGGATCCAATAGGCCAAGAGGTCCTTGCCGATTGCCCTCATTCACTGAATATGCGTCGATTGATTGCCCGAAATTGGAGGGGTAGGTCAAATATGGTACTGGCCTCCAGTTTTGAATAAGATCCTCAAAAATAGGCAGTCGACACGAATGGTTAGCAGCAACATTCATTTATCCACTTACACTTTTGCCACTTTACACTTTTACTATCACTTTTGAATACAAGCTGAGGTCTCTCTCAAAACAAATCACTTCCGACTAAGAACGGCCATCACCACCACCCATAGAATCAAGAAAGAGCTCTCAATCTTTCCTCCTTTACTAGTGTTGTTAAGCCAATAACCCCATCATTCTTGTCATGACTTGGCTTCTTCCGCATCATCACAAAATAGTACAATTTCATAACCTTTGTCCAGGCCAATTCTAGGAAAAGAGAGAGAGAAAACAAAATAGATAGAGAGAGGGATAGGGAGGGAGACGGAGGGAGGGTGGAGTTTGACTAAGGGTGGGGTGGAGGGTGGGTGGAGTTGGGAGAGAGTGGAGTGGAGGGTGTGGGTGGATTTGAGGGTGTGTGGAGTTGAGGGTGGGGTGGAGGGTAAGTGACGTTTGGGTGGAGTGGAGGGTGGGTGGAGTTAGGAGAGGGTGGCATGGAATGGAGGGATGGTGGGACGGAGGCACGGTGGGATGCAGGGATGGAGGGATAGCGGGATGGGGGGGAAAGGTTGGTCTTCTTATCTCCTCCTTCAATTGCGGGCTTTATCCTCAAGCTCCACTAAAAGGTGAGCGAAGTCCCTCACTATTGCTTACTTCTAAATGAGTCGAAATCAGACCAATGTACTCGTATCAATGTTTATGCAAAGGTTCATTTATGCTCTTTTTGTCACCTTCTAAATTATGTGGTGATATCCCATCTGGAAGCTTAGAGTTACAAAGGACGTCATATGTGCGGTTGGCCGGGAAAAGAAATGCAGGTATGTCCTCTCGAACTAAGCAACAAACTCCTCTGAAGGTAGCTAAAGGTTCCTTTCTTGTATGGAGCGGCGATGGCGGGGCCTCATGAGAATCGAGATGGAGAGACTGAAGAACTTCTCTTCCCTTTCCCTTTCATCCTTTCCTCTCTTCTGGCCGTCACTTTATCAACGCTCTTTTCAAGTTGTCTATGTGTGTGTGTAAGTGTGGAGTTTGTAGCTCATACGCGATGGAAAAAGCAAGAGAATAGGATGAAGAAAGAGAGAATGTGGGGGGGGGTGGGCTGTGGGGGCGTCGGGGGGAAGTATGAGGGGGTGGGGGGGGGCTATGGGGGCTGCAGGGGGGAGTATGAGGAGGTGGCGGGGGAAAGTATGAGGGGGTGGCACGAGGGGGTGGGCTGTGGGGGCTGCGGGGGGAAGTATGAGGCGGTTTCTCGGGGTGGGCTGTGGGGGCTACGTGGGGAAGTATGAGGAGGTGGCAGAGGGTGGGCTGTGGGGGCTGCGGGGAGAAGTATAAGGAGGTGGCGGGGGGTGGGCTATGGGGGTTGAAGGGGGAGTATGAGGAGGTGGCGGGGGGGGGGGGGGAGTTCGCTGTGGGGGCTAGGGGGGGGGAAGTATGAGGAGGTGGCAAGGGTGTGGGTTGTGGGGGTTGTGGGGGGAAGTATGAGGGGGTGGCAGGGGGTGGGTTGTGGGGCTCAAGGGGGGAAGTTTGAGGAGGTGGCATGGGGGTGGGCTATGGGTGCTGGGGGGGAGTATGAGGGGGTGGGCTATGGGGGCTACGGGGGGAAGTATGAGGGGGTGGCAGGGGGTGGGTTGTGGGGCTCAAGGGGGGAAGTTTGAGGAGGTGGCAGGGGGGTGGGATATGGGTGCTGGGGGGGAGTATGAGGGGGTGGGCTATGGGGGCTGCGGGGGGAAGTATGAGAAGGTGGCAGGAGGGTGGGTTGTGGGGGTTGCGAGGGGGAGTATGAGGGGGTGGCAGGGGGGAAGTATGAGGGGGTGGTGGGGGGAAGTATGAGGAGGTGGCAGGGGGTGGGCTGTGGGGGTCGCGGGGGGAAGTATGAGGAGCTGGCGGGGGGTGGGCTATGGGGGCTACGGGGGGGTAGGAGCGGGTGGCGGGAGCTACGGGGAGAGAGAGAGAGAGAGAGAGAGAGAGAGAGAGAGAGAGAGAGAGAGAGAGAGAGAGAGAGAGAGAGAGAGAGAGAGAGAGAGAGAGAGAGAGAGAGAGAGAGAGAGAGAGAGAGAGAGAGAGAGAGAGAGAGAGAGAGAGAGAGAGAGAGAGAGAGAGAGAGAGAGAGAGAGAGAGACAAAGAGAGAGAGAGAGAGAGAGAGAGAGAGAGAGAGAGAGAGAGAGAGAGAGAGAGAGAGAGAGAGAGAGAGAGAGAGAGAGAGAGAGAGAGAGAGAGAGAGAGAGAGAGAGAGAGAGAGAGAGAGAGAGAGAGAGAGAGAGAGAGAGAGAGAGAGAGAGAGAAAGATTGCACCGGTATGCGCACTACAAAAGTGGCTATGTGAAATTTTTATGAATCATGTTTTAAGTACCTCATTGAGGGTCCAACATCTAGTTCATTGTAAGAAAATGCCTTGATTTTACTCTCTCTCTAGAGTTTTGAAATTTGGAGGGCTCAAAAGTGGCACTTGGAGGTGGATTTGGACCTCGGACGTCTCTAACACTCTCGTTCAAATCACAAAATTGATTTAAAGTGTCTCTCACAAGCTTAAGCTAATTCCTCACCGTTTTTGAGTTTAGGGCTTTAAAAAGTGCGAGGGGTTATCTGATTCTATTTGGATCCTTGATTTTGATGCTCACGTGTCACCATGTCTAATTATGGAAAAATGGAGATGCATGATGAAATGAAATAGTATTGTTCTTATGCACCTTGACATCATCATGGGCTATGTTTTGCAGAGTTATTACCAATAGTGCACCATTTTGTAAACTAGTCTATGATGACATATGTGGACTAATCTTGAGTGACGAGATTCATAGAAAATATATCGTTCGCACAGAGAATGGAGATGCATATAATGTTCATGATTCTTACCGAGGAAAGAATCACCAATCTAGCATGATCAAGGATTAAGAAAAGAATGATCAATGGAGTAAGAGTAGAACTCAATCACGGAAGAGGGATATCAAATTTCATTATTGTCATAAGAACGGAAACATGGAAAAAGACTATTATGCATCAAAGAATGCTAACATTAAGGGACAAGTCCTTGATGGGCATGTTAAATAGTTACATGCACCATTTGCTTTGATTATGAAGATTGAAGAAATTAATTCTATTTATAATGCTCGTAATGTCTTTACACTTGATAGTAATGTGCCCATTGAGGCTCTTATGGTTGATTCTCTTTCCCACATGTGGCTTCTAGATTTGGTTTCTTCTTTCCATGTGACACCACTTTGAGAAAGATTCTCAAGTTATGCAATAATGTCTCTTGGTGTTGTGAGACTTGGTGGCTCTTACAAGTTTGATGTTGTAAGGATTTGAGATGTGATTGTTCACTTCATCAATAGTCCAAGATTTCCTAATTATAATTTACACCATCTACTTTTGTTATCATGCAACTTGATGTCACTTTTATCAACTTGATGACCATGGTTACAAGCCAACTTTCTATGCTCAATCCCTTTCATTATCAAAATGCAATATGGTGATTGCAAAAGAAAGCAAGTTGGCTTACTTTATCCTTTATTTCTATCATAGAAACAACACTTGTTAATTGTTAGAAAACAACTCATGGCTTGTATTTGGCATGCAGTGTTGGGCCATATCTTGTAATGGAATGAAAATCTTTCTTATTCTAGCTACTTACATGTCTCGCTTTTCTCTCACTTTTTCTTTATTTTGTGAGCATTTTCGATATGGAAAGCAAACTCGGAATGTGCATAAGATGCACATTGATTCTTTGTTTCAACTTTTAGATTTTGTTCATATAGAAGTGTGTGCTCCTATGCCCAGAAGGTCTCTTTAGTTTGTCACTTTCATAGATGACACTACTAGAAAAGTATTGGTATATCGTATCAAAATCGAAGGATGATGTATTCCCCAGTTTTAAAAAAAGTATTTACTTCAATTGAGAGTAAAACAGGAACTAAAATCAAGGATTTATGTGTACATAATAGGGTGAGTATACCTCACATAAATTGAGCCTTATCTATCAATCTAAAGGATTTCTTAGAGAGTTTCCAATTCCTTATACCCGATAAAAAATGCTATAGCTAAAAAGATGAATAGACCTATTCAAGATGCTATGTAATAATAACCATTCACAAGGGTTTTGGGTAGAAGTAGCATGGACAATAGTTCATGTGATTGCCCTATTGCATAGTACTATTAAAGGTTTGAAAGGGAAACAAGAGTTATGGATAGGGAATCCACCATATAATGATCATCTTTTTGTTTTAGGGTGTGAATGATATGTTACATACCCATGAATCTTAGAAAAACGCTAGAACTTGAGTGAAAGAAAAAAATGTATCTTTCTTGAATATACTTGAGAAGCTCAACTTGGATATCACTTTTGGGATCTTGAAATACGACAGTGATCAACAGTTATGACATGATTTTCAATGAGTCTAAGATGCATAAAAAACCGATTAAGGAGGCTTAAATGAGAAGACTAGTGTTTGATGATAGTAGTCCTCTAATTATCATGGATCAAGATGTTTCACATAGGGATGTTCAAGAGAATGTCTAATCATGTGATTCCACAAATCCTCCTATTCAATAACAATCGAGATACTCTTCATAGAGTAACCATTGAGATGCTTTGCATGTGTCTCACATCCACGTGATATATATGCTCCAAGTTTGCATTGTGTGATGATAAAAGATGGTGGTGAGCCATCTTGCTACAAAGAGACTATGCAAACAAAGGATAATGTCAAGTGGGAGCATTCCTTGAACAGTGAGTTCGATTTTATTCACAAGAATGGTACTTGGGATTCAATAGCTTCGCCAAAGGGTAGGAAAGCATTACCATGTAAATGGCTATATAAGTTGAAATTCACATCAATTAGTGCTTCATAAAGAGTGAATTGTTGCAAAGGGTTTTTAGAAATAATATGGTGTTTATCTCAAGAAAATCTTCTCTCCACTAGTCAAGGTGACTACCATGTACATGTTGCTTGGATTGGTTGCAATTGAGGACTTAGAGCTAGTCCAAATGGATGTGAAAATTAATTTCTTGCATTGAGATCATGGAAGAACTAGAGGGTTATGTAAATATTGGAAAACAAAGTCTATTCTGTAAGCTCAAGAAGAGATTATATGGATTTGCATAGTTCCCTTGCAAATTGTTTCAAAAAAATTGATGCTTTGATGGTCTCAAGGATATTCACAAATCAATGAGGATCATTGTATCTTCATAATGAGATGCTCATACAGTAGCTTGATATGTTTGATAATTTATGTTCATAATGATATGCTGATTGCCACAAAGTCCTATGACTTGTCATTTCTCAAAAAGAAACTTGACTAATCATTTGATATGAAGGATTTGGGGGATTTGAAACATATTATTGGCATGCACATTACTCATGAAAGGAGTAAAAGATGCATATACTTGTATGAGAATGAGTACGTATCCGAGTACTTCACAAGCTCCAAATGCACTATGTAAAGGCATTGAATACACCCTTACCCACGTATGTGAGATTGAGCAAGGATGATTACTTGAAATCACATGAGGAAAGGAATTCATGACCTAAATTCCTTATAAGCCTATTGTTGGTAGTTTCATGTATCTTATGGTAGCTATGATACCATACATACATTTGTAGTGGGATTGGTAGATATTTCTAGTCCTAACAAGAAGCATTGGGAAGGGTCAAGATGATTTTTAAGATACCTGAGTGGAACCAAAGAGAAGTTTCTCTTCTTAGGTAGAGGAAAGGCATCCATTATTGGTTACACATATTCTGATTATGCTAGTTGTATAGACAATCAAAAGTCTACATTAGGGTACAATTACACTTATTTTGAGGTGCTTTCTGTAGCATGGCGAATCGGCCCATCTCTCCCTCTCTCTCTCTCTCTCTCTCTCTCTCTTTGTCTCTCTCTCTCTCTCTCTCTCTCTCTCTCTCTCTCTCTCTCTCTCCGCAACCCCCACCGCCCTCCTACTCCCGCCCATGCTCACCACTGCCACCCCCCCGCCCGTAGTCTCTCTCTCTCTCTCTCTCTCTCTCTCTCTCTCTCTCTCTCTCTCTCTCTCTCTCCCCCTCTTTGTCTCTCTCTCTCTCTCTCTCTCTCTCTCTCTGTCTCTCTCTCTCTCTCTCTCTCCCCTCCCCCGCATCCCCCCACCCTCTCAGTCTCTCAGCCTTCGCCCACCTAGTTCCCCTCCCTCTCTCTCTCTCTCTCTCTCTCTCTCTCTCTCTCTCTCTCCCTCCCTCCCCACAGCCCCCCACCCCCACCCTCTGCCTTGTCTCTCTCTCTCTCTCTCTCTCTCTCTCTCTCTCTCTCTCTCTCTTCTCTCTCTCTGTCTCTCTCTCTCTCTCTGTCTCTCTCTCTCTCTCTCTCTCTCTCTCTCTCTCTCTCTCTCTCTCTCTCTCTCTCTCTCTCTCTCTCTCTCTCTCTCTCTCTCTCTCTCCCCTCCGCAACCCCCCACCCTCTGGGTCGCACAGCCTCCACCCACCTATTTCCCCTCTCTCTCTCTCTATCTCTCTCTCTCTCTCTATCTCTCTCTCTCTCTCTATCTATCTCTCTCTCACTCTCTCTCTCTCTCTCTCTCTCTCTCTCTCTCTCTCTCTCCCGCAGCCCCCTACCCTCTCAGTCCCTCAGCCCCCGCCCACCTAGTTCCCCTCTCTCTCTCTGTCCCTCTCTCTCATAGCTCACCACCTACAAGCCCCACCCTTGGCCCAACTCTGCTCACCCCGCTCACTCCGCCTCCGTGCCTCCCTCCAACCTCGTGCCCACCTCCTCTCACCAGCCCCCACAAGCACGGTTATGCCAAAGATGGTTATGCCAAAGGTCACTTTGTCACCATTAATATCTTTAATGGAAAAAGTTGGAAGAGATTGTTCCATTTTCTCACAATTGTGATGTTCCTGAAGTCACATGCTCTGAATAACAGTCAAGCGATATTTCTGAGAATGGGTTTGTGAATCCTCTTATTTGCAGTAGTGATACAAAGGATGACACTTGCTTGATGAGACTCAGGTGTCATAGCTCAAGGAACCTTTTGCAAAAGAGAAATATTTGATGGTTATGATGATGTCTACCATGTGGGAGCGGATTTATTTTATAAAACAAACCGTGGGATAAATTATGGTATATCAAGATTTTCAGTAATAACCTTCGCCTTCAATCTGAACACATAATGTATTCGGTTTTGGAATTGCATTTTTACTAAAAAGTAAATGGGTGTTGCCGTTCGTGACGATTGCCTATTTTTAAGGATCCAATTCAAGACTCGTGGCATATTTGACCTACCCCTCCAATTTTTGGGAAATCAATCTGCGCATGTTCAGTGAACGTGGGAAATTGGCAAGGCCCTCTTGGCCTATTGGAGCCTATAAAAGCAATGGACTAGTACTCATTGGACATACACACACAGGGACATACATACAGGGCTTATCTCTGGCATCTCTTGGGAGTCCTCTCTTTGCACTCTATGGCTACAAGCCTACTATAGGAAGTCAGTCTATGGTGAGGATACAAATTGTGGGCTTTCCTGTGGAGGGCTAATAGCACTATAGTGTGAAGAAAGTGGCTTCGTTTTGTCATTCAGTGTGAGTCAATCGTATTTTCATGCTCTTTCCCTTAGCGCAAGTCTTTATACCTTTCTACTAATCAGTGCCTGACTGCATTTAGTTGTGTTCATTGTATGTACTAGAGGGATCTCTTGTATCGATTCTGAGTAGTCTTAGAATGGCACGTTAACCCAGAGTATCAACTTTTAGAGCATTTCTTTTGCTTATATTGTAATCCCCTGTTCAAACTAAAGAGTGGTTTCATCCTTCACTATTGTCATTTGTCACTAAATTTCTTTCTGAGTGCCTCCAACACCGTGTGTCTATTGAGATTGTGCCTGCTCACAAGAATGTCATAGGGTATATTTCCCTAAGGAGAACCTCCCCTGAGTAGGTGAAGTACTGGAAGTGCATATTGCCCACATTTGTTAAACGTAAGCACCCCAGTACCTCCTCTACAGTTTCGCACCCCCGTTGGGACACTTGCATTTATGTGAGAGGCCCTGTGCATAGTAAATAGTCCTTTTTTCATTATTTGTGTCCTATTGCATCTTGCAAGTAGGTACATGACCCATATGCGAGCAGATAAGGAGCCTCTTCGTGTACGGAGGAGCCTTAAAAAAATAGCCTTACCTTTGAATAGTGAACCAACATCCCCTCTACCCCCTTTGAATTTATGTGTTGATTTGGGTGCAACTTTACTGTCAAAAGAGAAGCATAGGAGAACATTAGACTTCTCCTCAGATACGTTAGAGGAAACTCCAGTGCCAATGGAAGATCTCTCTTATTTTCTCTCCAGACTCAATATCAAGTTCCCTACCTTCAAGGCACAAGCTTATGAGGATGTTGATGATCATGTGAGCAGATTCATCTCCTTATGCCATGGATGAGGTCTGCAGAATAGAGAAGATGCAATGTTGGTACTCTTCCTATCCACATTGGAAGGCCTTGCTAACAAATGGTACAACCAATATGCAGATGGCCATTTTGCTACATGGGAGGCTCTTAAGACGGCGTTCTCACAGACATTTCGACCAAGTGACTCCTCCAAAAGAGCTCTAGATCAGCAAGAGAACCTAAGGCTTAGATCATGTGAATCC
Source organism: Ceratopteris richardii (assembly GCA_020310875.1). Classification (NCBI taxonomy): domain Eukaryota; kingdom Viridiplantae; phylum Streptophyta; class Polypodiopsida; order Polypodiales; family Pteridaceae; genus Ceratopteris; species Ceratopteris richardii. The sequence goes on along the minus strand of CM035436.1, from coordinate 111,907,117 downwards.
TGTCATGAACTTCACACTAGGACAAAAGCACTAGTTTCATGTCTGCCACATGCTCTAGGTGATTTCTTGGTTAAAAAGTGGATAGAAAAAGCTCTTCCCAGGTCATCTCAGTAGAGGCTACGTGAGTCTCTTAGATTGGATGCAACCCTTAATGATTTTCTTGCAGCAGCATCACACATCGAAGAAGCTAGGAAACATTTTGATGGGGAAGCACAACCAAATTATGCAATAGAACTAGACCCTATTGGGCAACTGAGGAAAGAACGGAGGCATTGAAAATGCAACAAAATCACTAAGAAGAGAAGGTTTTGCCACCACTACGTCGCACAAATGATGAAGTAGCCCAACTTCGCCGCGAGTTAGAAGATTTGCGGACCACTCAGAATATAAGAAGGCAGATTCGGTGTACAATATGTAACAACAATGGGCATTCCAATGCTAATTGTCCTAACAGGGTAAGCTGTCAATTTTGTGGAAAGGACGACCATGAAGCTAGAGACTATTACTACCTCAAGGGTACACAACAACGAGGTAACCCTCAAGCTTTGGATTAATACTATGCTAGTACATCAAATGCACCTAATATGTGATTATGGCCATATGCAAAATAGGTGTTCTCTTCCAGAAGATGCACCTCTTTGTCAACATTGTCCAGAGGCTAAGGATCACTATACCAAAGATTGCCCGAGAAGCCGCCATGCTCCAATTCACATGATTGCAGTCTCCCCATAGGTAGAAGGTATGACCACTCAATCTTATGCTCTTTCATCTTCTTCAATGCCCATGATGACCAGAGCTTGACAAGGGGCAGCAATTTGTAGAGAGGAACAACAAGGAATCCAGGATAAAGAGGAGGAAAAGAAGGCTGGGTAGAAGGGCCAAGTAGATATTGAAGGAGCTCATGAAAGGATGACTAATTCACTAAGGGACCAACCAACAAGTCTGCAAGAAGACACACATGAGGTAAACATTGAGCACATCTTAAAAGGTATTTATCACAAGGTTAGTCTATACGAACTCATAAAGATAGATTAAAAAATAAGGAGTGACCTATTAGAGATTATACACTCTGCTAACTTGAGCCAACCACCTAGCATAGATGGTTTTATGGTTGATTTTCCCCTTGCACCCCTGACAGACTTCCAAAGCTCAAGGTTATCTATTTTTATAAAGGATGAAGCTCTCACAGGTGTGATCATAGATGGAGGCTTTAGCATCAATTTGATGCCAGATTTCACAATGAGGAAATTGAATTTGAACCCCACCAAGATGGCACCATTCAGAGTTACACTAGCAGATCAACATCGGGTTGTGCGACTTGGTATTATTGGAAAGATACTCATGGTAGTACATGGTTGTCACTTTGTTCTAGATTTTGTTGTCATTGCACTTCGACAGGAGACTTCTTACCCTTTACTCGTGGGATGGCCTTGGCTAAGACAAGCAAAAGCTTTGCAAGATTGGGGGAAAAACAAATTGTGGATTTCAACAAACACCAATAGCCAACTATAGCTACATTTGGAAGAAGGATTCGACTCATGGAAAACTATTGGCTATACTGTGGACACTCAGGTAATGCCCTCTTTACCCCAAGAAGAAGAAACATTATTGAATTGGATGATGGAAAGTATAGTAGAGTGTTGCATGGTGAAAATCAATGAAATAGAGGAAGAAGTTGCAGGTGAAGGAGTTGCAGGAAAAGGCCATGAAATTCACAAGGAGTTGGAGAATGAGAGTTTGCAAGAGAATACAAAGTTTGAAGGGGCAACAAATATAGAAGTATCAGGGAAGGAAAGTTATGAGCCTAAATGCAGAGAAGATCTTCCCTTTTCAGATATACCTCAAGGGTGGACCAGAGAACATATTGCAGAGTATAAGCTAAATTCCACTCGTGCATACAGTGGAGATGATTTTGTTGGAGTTAGACGTCTGCGGAAGCACGCGAACAGCACAAGGAAGAAGAAGAAGCTTGGAGCACAACACACAAGACTGAATGTATTACTAGAGAATGTACAAAGATAAGTAGCCCATTAGGGCAATAGGCGTATATACAAGCCGAGGGAAAAAAACCTCCTAAAGAGGGAAAAAAGTGCCCCGGCGGTCCTAGAGTGTTCACACACATCACTACCTAAATATATCAACAAATCCCCCCTGGGAGTGATGCGGTGAACAAGGAGCTGGCACTCATGTATAAGGAAGTGCCGAGCTATGTGGAAATCACTCCACAAAAGGAAGTAAGCCCAAAGCTTTGCGGAAAGCTTCAAACTTCTCCCTAGGCAGAGCCTTCGTGAAAAGGTCTGCAATGTTCTCCTGCATGGGCACATATGCCAAGCTGATCTCCCCAGCAGAGAACCTCTCCCTGACATAGTGATAATGCACCTCAATGTGCTTAGTGCGAGCATGGAACACAGGGTTCCTCGCAACTGCCAATGCGCTCTGACTGTCAGTGAAGATGGTGGTGGCAAAAGACTGGCCAACACCCAAATCAGCCATAAGGCGTCTGAGCCACACACATTAACAGTCGTTGTGAAAGCTGCCCTATACTCAGCCTCACAACTGGAAGTGGCCACAGTAGGCTGCTTCTTGCTCAACCAAGATATACATGAGCTACCAAGCATGAAGCAAAAACCACTGGTGGACACACGAGTGTCATAGCAACCAGCCCAATCTGAGTCAGAAAAAGCATGCAAATCTGGCGGTAGTGATCCCCCCTTGGGATAAAACAACCCAAGTAGCCGAGTACCACTCAAGTAGCGAAAGATGCGCTTAACCGCTTTCCAATGCGTGACTGCTGGGCAATGCATAAACCTGCTCATCTGTGAGACAGCAAACTGAATATCTGGCCGAGTAATGCATAAGTAAATCAAGCATCCAACAGCCTGCTGATAGAGAACAGCATCAAATGCATCTCCAGCATCATGAAGACTCAATCGTAAACCTGTCTCCATAGGAGTGGCAATAGGCTTACAGTCTTCAAGGCCAAAACGCTGCAATAATGTGTCAATATATTTCGTTTGACACAAAGCCATTCCACCATCAACTTGCATAAACTGAATGCCCAAATAGTGATGCAAATGCCCCAAATCAGACATCTCAAATGAGGCATGCAAATCAGCCTTGAAATCAGCAATATGCTTCTCAAGAGGACCAGTGAGCAGCATGTCATCTACATAGACAACAATGATCAGAAGCACATCATTAGCACGCTTAACATATAAGGTGCTTTCAGTTGGACTGTTCTCAAAACCATGTGCAATCAGATAGGCATGTATTTTCTCATACCAAGCACGTGGTGCTTGCTTTAAACCATATAACGCCTTCTTTAACCTGCACACCTGGTTTTCATGCCCTTTCTGCACAAAGCTACGGGGCTGAAAAACATACACTTCTTCATGCAAGTCACCATTCAGAAATGCTGTTTTAATGTCCAACTGATGTACATTCCAACCATGATGGGCTGCAAGTGCACAAATGCTCCGAACAGTAGTCATACGGCATGTAGGTGCAAAGGTCTCATCAAAATCAATGCCTCTTTCCTGCGCATAACCCTTTGCAACAAGCCTAGCCTTATACCTGTCAACTGTACCATCAGGTTTACGCTTCAGCTTGTATACCCACTTAGTGCCAATGGCCTTCTTGCCAGGAGGCAAGTCACATAAAGACCATGTACCATTCTTCATTATAGCATCATATTCAGATTGCATAGCAGCCATCCAATTTTCTGAATTTTGTGCTTCATCAAAAGAAACAGGCTCATTCTCATCACAGAGACTAGATGCAGCCATAGCATAGTAATCTGATGCAAAGGAGGTACTATGAGAGCCTGAACGAGTACGATATGACAAAGGTGCATCTAATTTGCTGTCACGCAAAGTCTGCACCAGCCATTTTGGCATAGTTTTTGCCTGTTCAATATAAGCTCTCTCATCAACAAGTGCATCATGTAAATCTGCATCAGAAATGGAATGATCTGCATCATCATATGAAACCTGCAAAGGCTGAGAAGTTGCCTCATTAGGACCAGCGCTAGCCTCTCCACTTGTAAAAAGAGGCATCAAAGTATCATACATGTCTTTGGAGCTAACAGATGTCTCCTTAGTACATGAAAGCAATGGCTGAATAGCATCTTCCACAAAGACAACATCACGGCTAATCACAATGCGTTTAGTCTGTGGATGATACAGACGATAGCCTTTACTTTCAGAACTGTACCCAACAAAAATACATTTTACTGCCTTATCATCCAATTTTCTGCGATGTTGTTCAGGCACTAATGCATATGCCAAACAACCAAAAACACGCAGATGAGCAACAGATGGCTTGCGGTCATGCCAAGCCTCATATGGAGTGATAGACTGCAACGCTTTGGTGGGACACCTGTTCAGTACATATGCTGCACACATGACAGCTTCAAGCCAGAAACTATGTGGTAAAGCCTGACTTTTGACCATGCACCTTGCCATCTCCATGAGTGACCTGTTCTTTCGTTCAGCAACTCCATTCTGTTGAGGTGTATACGGCACTGTACACTGGTGTTTTATCCCACGTTCAGCCAGAAATGCATTAAAATCTGTAGACATATATTCCCCCCCTCGATCAGAACGGAGGGTGCCCATTTTACATGCTGACAGATTTTCAGCCAAAACCAAAAACTGTTTGAAGCACATGAACACTTCGGACTTTGCTTTGAGTGGATATACCCATGCATGCCTGGAAAAATCATCAATGAAAGTCACGAAGTAAAGGTAATTTCCAAAAGAGGGTGTCTGCATAGGACCACAGACATCACTATGTACAAGCTGCAATTTCTGCATAGCCCGAACTGAACCATCTTTTGGAAAGGAAGAACGCTGCATTTTGCCCAAAATACAGCTTCACAAACATGTTTTCCAGGTGCCTCAAGTTTGGGCAAAGAGGACACCATTTCAGATTTCTGCAGGCGTAACAAGCTAGCAAAATTCAGATGACCAAAGCGTGCATGCCAAAGCTTTGCATCTGACATAGCCTGAGAATCATGAACTGCACATGCCGAATCATTCACAGATCTTTCATAGTCTATGAGCTTATACAGCCCACGACATAAAATGCCAGAAGCAATAATCACATCGCCATTTGAGAGATCATGGATTGTACACCTGTCATCAACGAATTTCACAACCAAGCCAATCTTGGCTAATGCAGAAACTGATAACAGGTTCTTTTTGATCCCTGGCACAAATAAAGCATCTGACAAAGTGAAAGAACTACCATCAGCAGTAGTCAGAATGATCTTACCAACTCCCATAACAGGATAAGAGGAGTTATTGGCGCATGTGACAGTATTCCCTGTAGGGGCAGGCTCGAGTGAAGAGAAGAAACTGCGCTGCGAGGTAATATGTTTGGTCGCCCCACTGTCAAAGTACCAAACATCTGAGTCTACTGCAGACATGCACTGATCATGAGAAGATGGGTCAAAACTGCAGACAGTAGTAAACGCCCATTCTTCTTCCTGCACAAGATTTGCAGACTCTGTTTTTGGTGTAGAGGCCTCTGCAACAACCATTCCAGCCTCTTTCTTCTTTGCCTCTTTAGCAGCCAGTTTTGGACAGTTCCTTATAATATGATCATTTCCTTTACAGTACTTGCAGAACAATTTCTGCTTTTCTGATTTCTTCTCATCTTTATCCTGGTTCTTCGATTGTGCAGCATTTGCAGATTTCTGCTTACTAGTAGAAGAGCTCCATTTTCCTTTGCCCTTCTGACTAGCCAGGAAAGCTTGATCTGCAACACGCATAATGGACCTGTTCTGCCTGGACTGATCTTCCTGCAACAGAACAGAGACTAATTCCTCAAATGACAAGGCATTCGGATTGCCTTTAATCATCAATCGAAGAGTAGAGGCAAAACTCTGATATGAATCAGGAAGGCCATTCAGAACGGTCTGCACAAGTGAGCTATCTGGTATAACCTCATCAGCAGAAATCAATTGTTCCTTCAGGTCTTTGATCTTTGTAAGAAAACTGTCCATCGAATCACCTTCATTCATGTGCTCACTCTCCAACTGTTTTCGGAGGTAAGCAACACGAGCCTCATTCCTAGCCTGGTACAAAGTGGTAAGTGTATCCCAAGCATCCTTTGCTGTTCTACAAGAGCGAATGTGAGGAATAATGGCACGTTTGACAGACAAAGCTATCAATGCATGTGCCTGGGCATCTCTGCCATCCCATCGAATCTGCTCTGCAGTAGGTGCAACAGAAACAGCAGCACGAACAGGAATCTGCAGAATATCATCTTCGACACCATCTTCATCAGCTCCAACACCTGTATTTGCAGTACCTGTCGTTACAGGTGTAACAGGACGTCTTTCAACACCCTGCACAATGTTCCACAATCCTTTTGCAACCAGTACATGTCGCATCATATAAGCCCATAATGGGTAGTTGGTACCATCCAACTTATCCTCAACAGCCAACATACGGAATACATCACTGCTTTCAGCCATGGCCGGTGACTAAAATACCTTGATGCAGAAAATTGACTGTATCTCAAAAAGTTGAACAGAACTGCCCAGACGAGTTCTGCTAGACCTGTAGCAGACTTCGAGAGGCTTAAACTGGCGAATAGAAACTGGTATATACCTTTGGCACAAAAGGACGAAATAGCCTGCACAAGCACTGCGATAGTGCGTTCGGAGGCCGAAACGAGCTCAGATCGCGATTTTGGCACCACAAAGCGAAGCCGTTTTGATCTCGGAAACACCCTGAGTATGCTCACCAAATTTTGTGCGAATCTGAGACTGCAAACGGAGGAGTGTCGACGGCGCCCTAGAAGAAGCAACGACCTGCTCTGATACCAATTGTTGGAGTTAGACGTCTGCGGAAGCACGCGAACAGCACAAGGAAGAAGAAGAAGCTTGGAGCACAACACACAAGACTGAATGTATTACTAGAGAATGTACAAAGATAAGTAGCCCATTAGGGCAATAGGCGTATATACAAGCCGGGGGAAAAAAACCTCCTAAAGAGGGAAAAAAGTGCCCCGGCGGTCCTAGAGTGTTCACACACATCACTACCTAAATATATCAACAGATTTCTCAAGCAAGACTAGTCCTGAAACACTTGTTCAAGAAGTAAATCTAGGAGATGAAGAAAACCCTCAAGTAGTCCATTTGGCCTCTTGGCTATGGCATTATCCCCCTTTACTACAGAAGGTAACTTCTTTACTTTTTTCTTATAAAAATCTCTTCACATGGTCCTACAAAGATCTAACAGGGATACCAGAGGAGCTTGAATTAGACCAAATACCCTTAGTTGAGGGAGCCACGCCTGCAAGAAGTAGGCCATATCGACTCAATCCAAAGTATGCAGAGGCAGTAAAGTTGGAAATCACAAAACTAGAAAAAGCAGTATTCTCTAAGTTGTCTAATTTTCCTAAGTTGACCAATTTCTCAAACTAGTCTACTTTTTTTAGTCAAATTTTACAAGTTAGTCAACTTACTAAAAAGTTCACCATTTTTTATGAAGTTAGTCTACTTACTTCAAAAGTAGACTATTTTTAATGAAAAGGATGTACTTTTGATAGGTTATTGCACGCAAGAAAAATAGTGGAAAAATAAGAGTTTACATTGATTTTTGTGCCTTGAATAAGGTAACTGTTCAAGATGGATTTCCTCAGCCCTTCACGGAGCAAGTACTTGAGGAACTAGCTGGACACATTTTGTATAGCTTCCTGGATGGTTTTAGTGGCTACAATCAGGTAGTGATCCATCGTGATGATAGGGACAAGACAACCTTCTTTACTCTGGGGCACTTATGTCTTTCAGCTTGAAAAATGCACCAACTTCATTTAATAGAGCAATGTATCTGATATTGGGCAAGTGGTTAAAAGCTTTTCTGCGCATTTTCATTGATGACTTTTCAGTGTTTTCAAGCACAAATAGAAGAGAAGCAGTTCAAGATTTCCATGATCATTTGGAAAATCTAAAGGAAATCTTTGAGCAATGTCTCAAAACAGGTTTGAAGTTAAATCCTGCTAAATGTCACTTTTTGGTCACTAAGGGTACTCTTCTTGGTCACATAGTATCTGGTGAAGGAATAACGATTGACCCTACAAAGGTTATTGCTATCCTTTCCATGCCTATTCCACAAAGCCCAAAGGAAGTGCAAAGTTTTTTGGGCCATGCGGGATACCATAGAAGATTTATAAGAATGTATTCAGAAATAACTAAGCCCTTGTCAAGGCTTACCAGTGAAAAGGTCCCCTTCTCATGGAGTGCTGAAGCTGAGAAAGCATTTTGTGAACTAAAATTGAGGTTATGTACTGCCCCACTTTTAAGTATTCCGAATTGGTCATTAGAGTTTCACGTGCATACAGATGCTAGTCTTCATGCTGTTGGTGCGGTTCTAGCTCAACCATCATCACACAAGGTTGATAAACCTATCTTCTATGCGAGTAGACTACTCACCAAGGCAGAAAGGAACTATTGTACGACCAAAAGGGAAGGTTTGGCTATTGTATTTTCTCTTCAGAAGTTTCGCCATTACATTCTCGGTGTACATTTTATAGTCATATCTGACCATTAGCCCTTGAATTACTTGATAAACAAGCCTAGAGTAGCTGGAGGGGTTTGGAGATGGTTACTCCTGTTTCAAGAATTTAAGTTTGATATTCATATTAAGCCAGGAAGAGAGCACTACATGGCAGATCAAGTATCTAGGACTGCAATGAGCGAGAAGGCAACAGGTATTAATGATGAACTAGTGGATAGTATTCTCTTCCTAGTAGCAACTCAGACTCATTGGTATGATGGAATTCTCCATTTTCTCACTACTGGAAAACTTCGAGAACACTTGTCACCTATAGAAAAGAGAAGATAGCTCCGTAAAACCAAAGTGTACTCACTTATAAATGGAAATTTATATAGATATTGTCAAGATGGTATCTTGAGAAAGTGTGTTTATCCAGAGGAGGTAACCTTTTTGCTTGAGGCAGCACATAGTGAAGGGCATCTAAAAGGAGAAGATTTGGCTCACATAATCATCCACAAAGGACTATGGTGGCGCATTTTCAAAAGGCTATTTCCATGTCCATGTTGAGAAACGTGGTTTCACGCTAACGATTTAGGTCATTCGTGTGTATACGTTGACGGGGTTGTTGGATAGGCTCAATGACACATCATTGTAATGAAGAACAATAACCAACTCGTACTAAGTCCACGTACTCGATAATGTTGGGAGAGTGCAAATTTCTTCGCAAGATGAGGTTGAGAGTTGATTAATGATACAAGTACCCTAAGATGCATATAAAGAACGACACAACTTAAATCTAACAAAAACTATTTTAGTCCATAGTCTCAAGCACAAATTTTTTGAGAACCTTGGTGTGAGATCAAAAGAAGTGTAAGAATCCTACGAGAAACGTATCAAGCACTAGACATGGAATTCACTAAAGCACTATAGACTTAGAAGACCGACTCCAATCTTTGTATGCACTAGGATACATTTGTCCATGTTGCAAATAATGTGGTCAAATAATGTGGTCAGGGCTTATTATTCACAAATATAAATGATGAGCTTTTAGTCACATGTCCTTTCTTTTGATGCAGCTAATGCATCAATAGTGTCAACACATAGGAGTATTCACTGTGTCAATGCATTTGCTACTTTGATGATTTTTTGCAGATCGGCAATCTAGACATACGCACTTATGTGTTACACACACGTGAATAAAAATCATAAAAAATCTTATGAGTTTGGAACATTTTCCACTCGATAATTTGAATAGTTCTCTGTACCCTTTATGTAATATGTATATAGTAGTAATTATGTGGACAAATCCATATCACTGTCTAAGCTCCTCATTGTTGGAGTTAAATCACGGTAAGATCCATTCGATATTGTGACTTTTTAAACTGAAATATGGTATTTTTTTTCATACTACTCGTATTTGATTAGTTCCTGTCTTTGGTCTTATATACTATAACAATTCAATCTCTCTACGCTTCTTTCGTTGCACCACTTTTGAGGTTAAATACGGTCAACACAAAAGCACCACCATTGTTTGTTTCTTTGAACTCCAAGATACAAGCCGATTTCCAATCATCAATATATAGCCACCCATGTTGCAAAAATCATCTTGATTTCTTGCCCAGCCTACATCACTAAAAGCTTTAATATCTAGATTAGTATGAAGTGAGTAAAAAAAGGATCATTCAAATCTCCTTTCAAATCACATAGCACATAGTTTTCCAAATTTAAATGTACATTTGTAGGCTTGTGCATGAACTGTGAAAGTACTGTAACTGCATAACCCATATTTGGTCGTGTACTTTTGACATACAATAATGATCCATTCAATAATCTATACATGTGTACATTTTCAAAATGAACACCATCATATATATTCAATTTTACATTATGCTCAAAAGCATTTGCAACTGCTTTATACTTTGACAAATCAAATTTTTGAAGTAAATGACATATGTAGTTCTTTTGACTCAACCATATACCATGCTTATCATCAATAACTTCAATCCCCAATGCATTACGCAAAATCTTGAGATCTGAAATCTTAAATTCCATATCTTGTTTCTTCTTAGTTCCATCAATATCACCAATATAACTTCTTATAATGATAAGATAATCAACATAAGTGAAAAATACACACTCATTGATTTTCCATAAGCTTCACACATAATGAAGGATATGCAACACTTGGTTTTTATTCTTGAGCTTCCAAATAGGTTACTAAGTCATCATCTTAAGCTCTAGGAAACTCCTTAAAACCATATAATGCTTTTGTTATATTGCAAACAATATTGGGATAATTTTCATCGTTAAATCCTATTGAACGCTCCATATCAACCTATTCTTGTAATTGACCATTGAAAAATGCATTATTAACATCAATTTGAAATTTATTCCAACATTTACTTGCTCCAACACTTAAAATAGTTTTTATAGTTCACATTCTTGCAACTAGACTAAATGTCTATTCATAATCAATTCCGTATGCTTGTGCAAAGTATTTTGCAACTTATCTTGCTTGTACTTGGAAATACAACCATCAATATTTCTTTTCATATGAAATGCCTTGTTATTTCTAATAACCTTCATCTTATTATCTCATGGTAAAAGCTTCCATGTCCTATTCTCATGTAATGCATCTATATCTTCTTGCATCATGTTAGACCAATTTACATTTGAATTTGCATCTTAGAAACATGTAGGTCCTTTTTCTTCAATAAATTTTGACATAAAAGCTGAATGTGAAACAGAATACGAGTCAACATACCTTTGTGTGGGCTTTCTTTCTCTTGAACTTCTCCGAACTTAATGTTCATGTTCAATCAAATAAGCTTTAGAACTTTCACAAATTTCTACTTGAAATTTAATAAAAAAGATTTCCTTCACCTTTTCTTTTCTCTTTTGATGTAGGTGATAACCTTTGTTCATCATGAAAGTTCTCATCTTTTGAGCTTACTCTTGTCGTCTCATGTAAACCATCCTCCATTTATTCTTGGATGACTTCTTGAATTTGTAAAATATGATTTGTATATTGAGGCAACAACTCATCAAATCATACATCTTGAATGATCATCATTTCCTTTCTTGTTACATTATAGGATTTATATCTTTTCTTATCTTCTACATAACCCATGAAAATACATTTCTCTAATTTTGGATCTAATTTACTTCTCAAGTCATATGGAGCCATAGCGAAATAAAACACAATTAGACACACTCAAGTGACTAACAGGTTTTCTATTATAACAAGCCTCAAAAGGAATTACATTGTATGTTGTGGATCCTAGCTTAGGATGCATCAAATATACTACTCTATCTACCACTTTAGCCTAGAACTTCAATGGTATATGGTTTTCATTTACCATTGCTCTAGATAGTGCAATAAGCCAATTCGTTCTTCACACACTCCATTCTTCTTAGGAGTATATCTAGAAGTGATTTCTCTTTTTATACCTTCCTTCCAAAGAAAATCGTTAAGTATTCTTGAAGACTATTCAATGACACCATGATACCTTAACCTTTTAACTACCTTTCCTGTTTGTCTTTTTGTGATTACTTTGAGTTTGATAAATCCACAAAAGTAAGATAATACTTACTACTCGCAAGTTATGAATCCTTTGTACTACCCCAAACATGAGTATGCACGAAATCTAATAAATCTCTACTTTGCAATTTTGTACTAGAAAAGGGATGCCTTGCTTGCTTACCGAATTCACAAGCCTCACAAAAATATACTATATTTTGCTTTGAAATATTAGGTTAACCAACAACAATCTTTATTTGAGCCATGTCTTCAGTTGATGTACGTTCACATGCCGTATTTTCTTATGCCATGAATCACATTGAGAAATTTTATTACTGCCATCTCGATAATAAGAAACAAATCCGGACTTACATCCAATGTACAAAATGTTCCTTGTCATTGAGGTTTTGCAAAGATTTTATTTTCAACAAAACCTAGATATATTGAATCATACTTCATAGCGAAAATATCATTTGACCTAATGGAATAAGATTTTTACTTATAGAATGTAGATGAAGAAATTCATCTACAACTTAGTGCCTTTTTTATTCTCCAAACCACATCTCCAACTTCCACTATTGTGAGCATTGAATTATCACTTTTTTAGCATTATCATCAAACAATTGTTCATGCAATAATTACATGCACTATCAATATACCATATATTTTGGTTTTTTCTTGCATATCCATCTTGCCCCTCATTATACCAACAATCAAGAGACATATGATAAAATTTACCATAAAAAATATGTAATACCCTAATTACCTTTATCTACACTATGTCCTCTTCCATCGTAGGAAAATCTCCCTCTACCCCGCATATTCACATCTCAACTACCTACATGATGATTGTTGTTTCTCTGATTTTGACCTCCACCACCTTTGAAAGTTCCTCTTCCACCACTATTCGACCATGATGATTTCTTGCATAAAGTGCATGAACTACACTACCTTTGGACATAGACTTTCCACCATTTATATTATTTTATTCTATTATCATAACTGATATCAAATCTTCAAAATCATGTAGTTCCTCTCTCACAAATTCAAAAGTTTTAAAAGCTTTCTAGTTTTCATCCTATTTTAAACCATTCAAGACAATGCAACTAAATCATCATCTGCAACTATGCATGGAATTGAAACAAGTGCATTTATAATTTGCTTAATTTTTAAAATATAAATATTTACTAACTGATGTACATTTTTGCAAATTATTTAACTCGTTCCTACATTGAATATGCAATGCCTTTGTCGTTGAGAGTAGTCATTTTAATGGTTCCCAAATATCCTTTCTTATTTTCAAGTCCTATATGTATCCTATCATACTTGACTCAATATTTTGCGATAATACAAATATTATGTTGTTTTACACTTATTCCATGTTTAATATTTGCACATTTTCTATGCTATCGGATATTTGTTTATCAAATGAGTGGAGGTTCTATCCCACAATTTAATCCATGCATGTTCTTTCCCATAAGATATGCAAACATGGAAAAGCACCAACCTTGATAATTGGTTTTGTTCAACTTTTCTATTTGTCTATTTTGGTCATCCATCATAATAGAACGGGCTACCATATGTATAGCAACTCTCATGTGTCAACGGGCTCTGATACTAATGTTGAATATTCAAATTCTAAAAAGTAGCATAAAAAAGGAAAACATGAAGGGAAGCAGTAAAGAACATAGATTGTCGAGATGAGAGAGCATACGGACAAAAAATAGGTAAGACAAAGTGAAATTCGTAGTAGAAGAAAAGAACTACTATATAATCATGATGATTGAGTATCAACAACTCTTAAAAAAAAACACATTCTCAAGCTGTTTCTATAGATTCTTGGAAATGAGTGGTTAGGAATGAACTTTTTCACAAAAGTAATGAACGATAACTAAAGCACTAAAGGAATGGACTATAAACAAAAAGATGTTCAGCAACTTTCAATGGAAATTTTCACAAAAGTAATGGATGATAGTTTAAAGCACGAAAGAAGTTGTGAACTTTGAAGGGAATTCTCAACAAAAGTAGTTAATGCTAATGTAATGCACTAAAAGAATGTTCCTAAACTAAAAATTCTCCTAAAAGTTGCACAACAAGATCATATGTTCTATAGAGATCTTGAGGTTGTAGAGAGCTTTAAAACAAAAAATGAAGATGCCCCAATCCCTCAAAACCTCCATGGATAGTATCATGTCCCAGGTCAAAGAGACTCTCTTGCTAATTGATGGTTAAGCAAATATAATAGGAAATTTGTTACATAAGATTCTCAAATGCGTTCTATTTCATTGGTTAAACCTCAAAGTTATCACTCACATTATTTAAGGTATCTCTTTCATTTTACCATTTTTATATCAAAAAGATTGGTTCATTCTATGGAGATGATCTTTTACGAGGGTAATAGTCATTTTTAAGTGTTTCCTCTATAAATTATCTTCAGTTATACCATTGTAAATGATAAATTTTTCAAAATAATATTTAGAAAAAATGAATCTTCTTGAAACCCTTCATGTTAAATAAATTTTAACATGGTTGGATATAAGTCGTAGGTATAGGATGCTTGATGAAAAAATTAAGAATATGGAAAAGCCTTGTTCATTTGATGGTGGTAATTTCCTATATTTTATATATATCTATTACTTTTTCTTTTTCTTATTTTAAATAACTTTTAGATAGGGTTATCCTCCATGAAAATGGTTAGCTCAAGATTAATCTTCCATCCAACTCCTATCCTTTATACCTTGTCACTCTAAAACCCTTTCCTTTTTCAAAGTTCAGGTATCCTTAATATGGATACTCATAATGTTTGATAAAACCGTTAACATGTTGAGGTTCTCTACAAAACTAGTAGGGAAAACGTTTTCCCCTCTATGTAGGCACTCCTTAAAACACCGAGTCGTAACAAACGAGAACTATGTCATAAAAAGAGAACACCCTCTTCAAAAATCAAGCAAATGGCAGCTTATGTCTGAGATTCCTTTATAGCAGTATACATATATTACAAAAATGAAGTGAAAACATGTGATTTTTTGACATTTTTTGTCATTTTCTCATAAAACAAGAGCTCAAAATGTAGTCAAAATTTCACTAGATAAGACATTGACATGTCCAAAATCTATATGATAAAACATTGACATGTCCAAAATCTATATGATAAGACATTGACATGTCTAAAATCTATATAAAGAATGTAAAACTGAATAATTCTTATACAAAAATAACATTTAAGACATATTTTCAATGGGTGGATATCTGATTGTTATTCAAAATTGCTAAAAAACATGGTTTCATTAACCAAACTACTTCGAGGCATTTACATAGGCACTAAAAATGTTAGAGAGTTTCAATGCAACTCACAACTATGTTGATCTATGTCTACACCCTCATCATATGATGCACTGGATTCAGTCTCATACTATTGAGAGCTCTCTTCTTCTTCTTCTATATCCACAAGAGCTCTATCTTCATCGGCGTACATACCAAATTCTGCAGGATCATGCACAAATCTTCTTGTTTGCCTATGATTTCCTGTACCACATACATCTGGAAGCTTTTTTTTTATCATATTGATGGCTGCTTTCCTCAAATGACGTGTTTTTGTCAAGGAAAAATCATAAACAAGAATATCTACATCATCCATTTGAAGAGTGGATGTGCTTGGAATATTCTTTTTCTTTTTTGAACCTGTTCGTTTAGTATCACACACCATTTCTAAGTTATATTTATCTGTGAATGCATTACTACTTTTAGTGTAATACTAATGCACCATCAAAGCCTCTATTCCATACTCATAAGCTAGTGTTTTAATTAAATATATAAAATTCTGATTTTGAAGTTTTTTTACATCAAATATATAAAAATAGGATTAGGGTTTTTAGGCTATTTACACATACATACACATATACTTATACACATATATATACACATACAGATATATATACACATGCCTACACATACACACATATTTAAGGTCTAGATATTTAAGATTAGGAAAAAATCTAAATATATAAATAAATATAAAAATATGAATATATAAATAAATATACCTCAGCGTGATACAGGTTCTGGCTCCTCTCATAGGTCGAGGTCACGCTCTGGAGTAGCAAGTTCTAGGAGCGGATCTACAGGTAGGTCTGGAGGAGGTGATTGTTGTGGAGGTAGTGCGACGGAGGTTGTGTCACCCGCTAGACGAGTACCTCAGATGCACGTATGCGATACGGTACACTGCATGGAACACCACGTACACCTTGGGGTGCTCATGACCATGATGACTCCAAGGTGTATAGTATCTGAGATGGAGCTCTGGTGATGGATGCGGCTGGCAAAGCAATGCGTGCACGTATATGACAGCCTTGCTCCATACAGTTTGGACACTCTATCATGTTGAAATAGAGTGAACAAGATAAAGATCGGAAGAATTATATCACACAAATGATTTATCAAGAGTTCCGACCAGCCGATGGACAACCTCTTGTCAATTCATAGTGGATTCTGCACACCGCACGTGAAGTTATCTCCCATTGATGATCCGAGGCTCGTGATGCTTTCAGAGCAGGCTTACCAAAGCTTGTATGGTTAGATGTTGAGGAGTGGGATATGATTTGCGACGAGAAGTAGCAGACTCCTCACCGATATCGCCAGCAACGAGATGTCACAGCCACACATTTAGATATGGTTGGACCGTCATATTTGGGCAGCGACGAATATGACACGATGCGTCATGAGTTTGTAAGTACCATTTGATTTATTGAATCTATTTGTGTTAAGTTTCTAATGTATGTTCCTCTAATGTTTTGTATATTTGTTGCAGGAGCTGGCAATGGGTTGTCCTCCAACACGAATGGAGGAAACTTATGGATATCGTCATGGATTGACTGCATTATTGGAGGACTTGGAGGGACGCGGTGCGATCGTTCATGGGAGCATTTGCGATGAGGTGATTAATTTATAAACTTGGTTTTTACTTGTTGTTTGTAAATTTCATGTGAATTTATCTCATTTCATTAATGTTTCTTGTTGCAGGACTGTTGATATGGAACGTTCTTTGCATGTGTATGGCAGTGGCACACCAAAATTTTGTATTTGATTTTCACATGGCAATGCATTGCTTTGCCACATTTTGGAAAAGCGTCATATATGGCAGTGGTTTGCAACACTCTTGTACATGCTTCATTTATGAAATATATAACTCTTTTTGTACATGGTTCGTGGTTCATTCTGATTATCTCTTTTGTGTCCAATAATATTGTGTTTTATGAAATCATATTTCGGCTGACATTAGAGTACACATCACATGTACTCAATTTTTTTTGGGCAGAGTGTATTGTCTTGTGCTAAGCAACACCATGGTAATGTTGCTGTAGCAAAAGACAACACACTCTGCCCAAAAAAAAATTTGTAGATATGGTCATCGGTATAAGCGACGGTACTCCTAGTAATGTCATCAGAATAAGCATCGATACACCCAACAGGTGCGAGTATACGTGACGGTACACCCAACAGAGCTGTCGGTATGGGCGTCGATAATATCGATGCTTATACCGATGCTTATACCGATGCCCATAGTGATGCTTATACCAACGCCCATACCGGCGCTTTCATACCGAGGTGCATACCGACACTTACACCGACGTTGGGGCAAAAATAGGCGTGTTCATTTTCCTCAGGAAAAACCTCAGTATACAGTCGATCTGTTGTAGTGAAAGAACAACCACATTAAGGGTAGATGGTGAATATTTGCACAGTCTAGTTGATGCATATAATCCTAAACCTATTCTAATTTCTGCTATGTAGATACTTAGAGGTATACGTGCTAGTTGTAAAACATTTGTTGTGTAATTGAACAATTTGCATGAGGAAGATAATGATGAAAGTATTACAAATTATGTAGAAAATCTTCTGAAAGAATATGCGGATGTATTTCTAGAAGACTTGCCTGGTATACCTCCACCTAGGCAGATTGACCTAAACACACATCAATTTAACATCAATGAATTAAAGGAGCTTAAGATTCAATTAGATGATCTTTTGAAGAAAGGCTTGATAAGATAAAGTGTCTCACCTTGGGGTGCATGTGTATTATTTCAAAAGAAGAAAGACGACTCTTATTGATTATGCGATGACTATAGGGGGTCGAATAAAAGAAAAATTAAAAATAAGTATCAACTCCCTCACATAGATGACTTATTAGGTCAATTAAGTGGAGTGACTCTATTCACTAAGATTGACTTATAATTTGGATATCACCAAATTAGGATCAAAACAGAGGAGTTTCCCAAGACAACTTGTCGAACACCATATGGTCACTACAATTTTATGGTTTTACCTTTTGGATTAACAAATGCTCCTACCACATTTTTGTGTTTGATGAACAATATGTTTCATGATTACCTAGAAAAATGCATCTTAGTGTTAGTTGATGATCTATTTGTATACTCTAAAGATGATCCTGAGCATGCGATACATCTCAAGAAAACTCTTAGAGAACACAAATTGTATGGAAAGAAGAGTAAGCGTTTCTTTGCTAAGGATAAACTTGTGTATCCAGGAAGAGTCGTATCAAAAGAACGAATCCATAGGGATGAAGATAAAGTAAAAATAATAGTTGATTGGCCGATTCTTAAGACTGTAAGGGATGTTAGACAGTTTTTAGGGTTGGCATAATATGAAAGAGCCCATATTAAGGATTTCTCTAAGATAGCTACTCCTCTCACAAAATTGACTAAAAAGAATGTAGAATTTGTGTGGAGTGATGCCTGTCAAAATACATCTGAAACATTGAAACAAAAAGTTGTTGGAAATTGTGTTTTGAAAATATCGGAAATGGGAAAGCCATTTGTTATTTCTTGTGATGCAAGTGGTAGTCAGATAGGACTTTTTTGTTTCACAAGATGCTAGGGTGGTTGCATATGAGTCAAAAAAATCAAGAAAACATGAACTTAATTATCCTAGCTCATGATCCAAAAATGCTTGTTGTTGTGCATGGACTTAAGCATTGGAGACATCTATTGTTAGGGGTTAAGTTTGAATTAAAAACAGATCATAACAATCTAAGATAATTTTTCACACAACTATTATTTAACAATAGGAAAAAAGAGTTGGATTGAATTATTAAGCGAGTATGATTTTGACATTAAGTATCTTGTTGGTAAGGAAAATAAGGTTGCTGATGCATTGAGTCAAAGACCTTTATGTCATCTCCTTTCTATAATAAATTCTCTTCAAGAAG
>CM035436.1:111720365-111882865 GCA_020310875.1 Ceratopteris richardii | reverse complement strand
AAGAGGTATAATTTGCATAATTACTTTCATATATTCTTTTTTATTAATATTTATTTTTTGTCCATAGCCACTTTGGCCATATTGATCTTTAGTGGGAGATTTTTAGCATTACTATCCATGAGAAAGGACAAATGACCATTGAACACTTTTGTATATGTTTTTAAGTAAAACATGTAGTGGCATGGTCAGCCAAAGAGTATAAGTTTGATGGCATTTGTAACACAGAGAAAATATCCATTTGTGATCTCTATGTAGTGTGTGTTTCCTAAGTATTATACAATTCTTGTGTAGGGTACTATGTGTAGCATCTACAGCTTGGTTTTCTATTGGGAGGGTATTGCATGGAGATCTAGAGTAGGATAATCCATCATGGTGCATTGCCATCATAATACTTCAAAAAATAAGATGTTTGATTTAGCCCATTGAATTCCCCCCTATTGGCTTTAATGAAGTCTATAATTTTTAATATTGGTTGGAGCTCAAAATGAGGTGACATATTGTTAAGCACCAATGCAATAGGAAGAAAGGAAGTACGAAAATTTAAATCACAAACAATACCTTAAATTCATCTCTCTTATTCCCTTGAACATTCGGTGATGAGCCTTAGCAACAATTCCTAGTTATTGCAAAAACCCTAAGACTCGTCGAGTTTCCATGGAACGATGGCAGAACTGTCATTGGTCACTTATCTTCACCTTTTAAATGAATGATCGGTTTTGGAAAAATGTGCATTTTAAGGTTAAGCTAAATTCATTGCAAAGGTTGGAAGGAAGAACTTATGGATGAGGCTATCAGATGTTCATCTAGGTGAGGTTGTTGGCTGTTCTTGAGGTCTTTGGAATTTGATCATAAGCAAAGCCCATTGTAAACAACGTTTATAAGCATGGCATAGAAATAAAACGGCATCCCCAGGTGAAAGGACTATTAACTGAGAATCGTCGTGTGAAATAAAGTTGAATTGAAGGAAACATTAAAGCTCACACAAGTGGACAAAAATGGTGGAAAGATATGTGTATAGAGACCAGTTTTCTTTATGAAATTTACGAATTTGAACATCAGGATCGCACAGCATGACATAAATTTGTTTTTGAGAAAGGAAGGGAAGATTATAAAGACAATTCAATATATCAGAATTTATGAATTTATCTTTGATATTAGTAAGTAAATATTGATTTCTATTTGATATCTCAAAACGCAGTGAGTTCGTCCTTTTCATTTAGAGTTTGTTCTTTTTACTTAGTCTACGTCTATTATTTTGTTCATGAAATTTTAAATACATTCTGTTAAGCAGAACATTAGACTACACTACTCCTAACAATAAAACTTTTATACTCGAACGTTTCCTATAATACAAGCTACGAGTTCCGAAGAGCTAAAGAAGAATATTAACGATATAAATTTGAGAAATATTGCTGAAGATTATCCAAAACAACGTGCTGAACAGTTTCAAGTTTGCAACATTGTACATTTCCCTCTCTTCATATGGAGCATTACTTGTATAGGTTAAATACACTTTGTAATAAGAACGACATATAGACGCAAGCTCTGTCCCGGAAGTCTTACTCCCTTCTTTAGAACTTAGTCTGCATTATTTCCAGAGATTTTAAAACTATCTATGCCAGAGTCCAAACGGAACGTCATGGCCAAACTTGGACCATCTATGAAAACGACAATCGAGATCACTTTCAGACAGCTTTTTCCTTTGCTTCTTATGCCAAGCGCAAACTCTTTGTGGCTCGTGAGCATCATGAAAAACTGATGAGTTGACAATGGTCATCAGATCTCCATGATGTTACTTCGAAACTTGTCTGAAACGAAAATTCCTCAAACATCAGGTATTACGAAGTTCTATTCCATGTATGAACCATATGATGGGTTGCAAAGCATGAATCAATATGGGTCCACATGTACTCGCCTTTTCTCTGTTTTCTGGCATACTATCAGTACTATCAGCAGAAGTGATGGCATAAAAATAACAAAAAGTAATGGGCCGAAACATAACTGTCATGCGCTACCTTGAAGAGTTGAGGGAAATCAGATATGGCGCGTGGCTTTATACAGGATTGCGAATGCGATGATGCCACATTTCTTAGTACTTTTGTTTCTTTGCGAAGAAGAGCTCAGCATCTACATTTGCCAAGTTCTGATTTATTCATCCGCATCGATGGTCGTTCCGATCACCTGATAACGATATCTAACCAAGGAAAAACAAAAGACATTGGTCAACTTTTTTTCTGTCCTTTTTAATGAATTCTCGGATTCGAAAGAAACGTGCATCATAAAGTTAAGCTAAATCTGCCGGAGAGTTGGAAGGAAGCTCTTCTATGTGAGGTTGTTAGCGGTTCTTTAGTTCATTGGAATTGGATCATAGGCAAAGCCCCGTAGAAAATTTGGAAGGAAATATGTGATAGTGCAGTTTTTGGCACCCCAAGGAGTGATCAATAACTTGTTCCTATCGCTAATTCTCTTCCACTTGTTATTTCAAACTAATCGCAGAAAAAGTTGGAGCATATAATCTAATAAATCACATTGCGAGATGCAACCATCTCCAGTGTGCTAGAAATATGTTAAATGAGATCTTCTTGGGTGACCATGTCTGATAAATTCATTATGATTTAGATAGAAAGAAACTATTATTTATATGTGTTAAACTGAAAAGATTACTAATCGTTAATAAAAATTTCAACATTAGTAAGAAAGTATTTACTGGAGACAAGTGAAAAGGGACTTTGATCCATCGAAATAACAAGAAGGCCCACACGATCATCAGCGTGACAAATAAATAAAACGGATCCCAAGGTGAAAAAACTTTTGAAATGTTTGAAATTGGGTGAAATTGAAGGAAACCATGAAGCTCACGCAAGTGGACAAAACGTTGTTAAAAGGGAAAGGTATGGGTATAGAGACCAGCTTTTTATTTTATTTTATTTTATTTTGTTTTTTTTATTTTTTTTAATAAAGGAAGTTCCGACTTAGCCTACTCTCCCGGACTTGTACTAATTTGTTTGTTTTTGAAATTTATGAATTTAAACATCAGGACCACACAACATGATGTAACTTTTTTAATTAGAAAGGGATTGATTATAAAGACATATGAATTTGTCAGAGTTTATGACATTATCTTCGATATTAGTAAGTAGATTTTGATTTCTATTTGAGCTCTCCCTTTTCACTTAGAATTTTTTCTTTTTACTTTCTCTACATCTATTATTTTGTTCATGACATTTTAAATACATTCTGTTAACAAGAACCTTAGATTACATTACTGCTAACAAAAGTGTTCTAGGCAATAAAAAAATTTATACTGGAACGTTTCCTATAATACAAGCTACGACCTCTTGAGAGCCAAAGAATATTGAAGATGTACGATTGAGAAATATTGCTGAAGATTATTGGTCATTGCTTGTGAACACGGATCCAAAACAATGTGCTGAACAGTATCCGTTTCCGATACTGTAGACAGTACATTGCCCTTCCTTCATATGGAGCAGCATTGCTATATGTTAAATACACTTTGTTAGAAGAACGACATATAGGTGTAAGCTCTGTGCCGGATGCCTGCATTATTCCAAACAGAACGTCATGGCCAAACTTGGACCATATATGAAAAAAACAATCGAGATCACTTGGAGGCAGCTTTTTCCTCTGCTTTTCATGCCAAGCGCAAACTGGTTGTGAGCATCAAGAAAAACGGATGAGTTGACAAGGGTCATCATATCTCGTTGATGTTACTTCCAAACTTGTCTGAAACAAGAATTTCTCAAACATCAATTATTGCAAAGTTCTATTACATGTATGAACCATATGATGGGTCCACATGTAGTCGCCTTTTCTCTGTTTTCTGGCATACTTTCAGTACTATAAGCAGAAGTGATGGGTATTAAAATAACCAAAAGTAATGCGACGAAACATAACTGTCATGCGCTACCTTCAAGAGTTGAGGGAAATCAGATATGGCGCATGCCTTAATAGAAGGCTGCGAATGCGATGATGCCACATTTCTTTGTACTTTTGTTTCTTTGCGAAGAAGAGCTCAGCATTTACATTTGCCAGGTTTTGATTTATTCATCCGCATCGTTGGTCATTCCGATCACCTGATAACGATATCTAACCAAGGAAAAACAAAAGATCTTTTTACGACGAGAGTGTTCAGAGATATGATTGGTATGAAATCTCCCCTTCACATGCTTCTCCTATGAAGAAACCTATCGAATTGGGCACACAATATAAGTCTGGCAAGGAGCTCAACCGTGTTGGTAGGGGTCCGTTAAAAGAGACAAAAAAAAAATAATAATAATAATAATTAAAAAAAGAGAAAGAACAGTTCAAACACACACACACGCAATGATTCTTAAACTAAGTTTTACCTATCTGTCTCATTTCCTTGTTCATATTCTTTTTCCGCTGCCTTGGCATCTTTGATCTCATATCTAGGTCGCTCATCGCAATAGATATACTACAGAAATGATAGCGCGCATGTTGCTTATGTGTCTCACACAAGAGTATCTTTCATAAGTATTCACAGCGAAAGTAGCGTTTCTCGAATCTCGTAAAGTACTACTCGAGATGAAAGCTTCCGCAGGAGATACATGAAAAGCAATGATACTCGAGTTCTACAGAATGCGAATTAACAATAAAAGACTGCAAAATCTAGCTTTGTATGAAACTCCACAATTACAGAATACAGTCCTAGATTTTACCTTAGTATTCAACCAGATATAATCTTTCTTCAATCCATTTCTTGAAAAGCTTCTACTATTATGATTATTTTACGATACACACCTTTGGGATTAAGAGGAAAGGAAAGTAGATGAGATGCGCCTGCCTAGGCAAAAAGAGGACTAAAGAAAGTCCAGGTTCATCCTGATCACAAGGTTAATTGAGATGTCTATGAACGGAAACAAGGAACATATTTCGAAACTTCAAATAGCAATGCATTACAATCTAACGGATACGG
Source organism: Ceratopteris richardii (assembly GCA_020310875.1). Classification (NCBI taxonomy): domain Eukaryota; kingdom Viridiplantae; phylum Streptophyta; class Polypodiopsida; order Polypodiales; family Pteridaceae; genus Ceratopteris; species Ceratopteris richardii. The sequence goes on along the minus strand of CM035436.1, from coordinate 111,877,908 downwards.
AGTTCAAAGGCGGCATTGTAAAGTATTGTATTATTGAAATTGATACAGCTTGTAGCTCAGGAGAAACTACTGGGTGCAAGATCATTTTCTTTCGTCTTGTGGTGCTCAGGACAATGTACTTGCTTGTAGCCATGAAGGCTTCCACTCGCCAAGCTGGTAAAGCCATATTGTATATGCAAATTTTCCTTCTAGAGTTTATACTATTGCAGTGAGAGAAATTCATATTTGAACAATCATTGATTGCGCTCTCATCTCTACCACTAGAAACCCCACTTTTATTCTAATGATTGTTACCTAGAAAGCCCCTATATTGAGAGCTCACTTGAGGGCAATGTAATGTTGTATGTCTATGAGGTGCTCAGTGGCCTCCATAGTCTGCTAGCAAGTTGAGGGGTTCAAATTCTTTACCTCCCTTCTTGCCAAAGTGTTGAATTTATAAAGAAATTCAGGTAGTAGAAAATTTTGTGAAGTGGTCTTCTATGGCATGAGAAGACAGTCACAATACTTGTTCACTCATTTTGCTTCCTTTTTGGTTGAGACTTCTCCACTCTTCCATTAGCCAAATTTCTTTGTTTAATATAAGAAAGTATTCCTCCATATGGTCTTTGGGCTCCATGATTTTCATATAGAAGCCATCTACAAGGTTCACCATCTAAGAAGTGAGAAATTATAGTGGATCCAAAATTATCTTGCAGCTGAGAGTTTTTGAAGAAGCTTTCACACTCTCGAATCCATTTTCCAATAATGAGAAAATCCCATTACCTGGAATACCAAGTAGTTTTAAGAAGTTGTAAATTCCTAAGATGGTCAACCAAATATGTAGGCAAAACATGTAGGCAAAACTAGAACATGCCCTATAGCTTTATAAGAAAGTCCTCAAGACAAGCTATGGGAGTTGCACCAGGGTCTGGATCCATGGTGCCTCATAATCATCTAAATGAGGTGGCCCCCCCATGGATTTTTCCTGAACATCAACCTTACACTATGCTTGAGGTGGATTTGATCTACATCAAAAAGCTATTGTTTGTATTATGTCAAAATATCCATTGACATATTTTTTATTTATGATCATTTATTATATTTGTTTAATTATTTTTTATGGATCATTGACCAATGTAAAAGCCTAGATGCTTACACATGTAGAAGGTGAAAAAGAGAGCTCAAATTCCATGAGTTTGAGGTGGTTGAGCCTGACAGTCAATGAATCAATCAATCACCTAAAATTAGATCAAATTAGATCAAATTAGATCTTTAGTTTTCCTAGATTGTGGAAAAGTTAATTGATTCTCTTTAACGAATAATCCCACCTTCATTTTAGTTCCAAATCCACTTTTAAAATTTGTGGAACACTTCAAAAGTATATATAAAGTTCTCAAGTCACTTGTACAATTATATGGAAACAATATACAAACACTTTTGGCCATCATTGTCTTGCTCCTTCATTTCTCTACATCATCTTCTTCAATTAGAATGGACTTGCAGATGGTTGCTCTCTTTATAGAGCTCCAAATTGGATGATTTATCATTCATTGGAAATTTATAGGTGTTTATTTTATGTGTAAAAATGTGAAAGGCATTTGGTTTTGTAGATTTGGAGAAATTGTAGTTTTTTTGTCTCTAAGTCTATCTCTTTGTAGCCCTAAAAATAGGAGGTACCCTTGTTGAGTATCAAGTTCATTCTAGAAGAATATTTTAATTATTACTAGTACTCTTGTGCATTGTATACACTAAAGTCTATGTCTATCATTCTTCCAAAAGGATGTTTTTTCAATTGTAATCATGTTGGTTGCTATGCACATTTGAAATTGATTGTTTCATCGAAAGATGGCAAGTTTTTTTTTGCTAATCAATGTAGAAATCTATATGTTTTGTATCCAATCTTTCCACTTGATGTGCCAAAGTACATGGTGGATTTTATTGCAATTATCACATTTCTATAATGTCTGTTTGAGTCTCCATAAGCTCAAGCGTTGGTCCTCTTCTGGTTGGCTTGACTCAAATTCCTCACTTTGCAACTCACTATTCTACCTCGTTCAAGTTTCTTGAAGTTTTTACAGGAATTAATGGTGATGTAGGCTATAGTGATGCTCCCCTTCCATGCATGAAGGAGAGTAATTGATTGTTTGATTTCGCAATGTGAAACCCAAGAACAAATCCACCCTATCTCTACAATATAAGACAAGGTGTCTGACTTGAGAGGAGACTCCACAGAAGCACTTTGAGGAAATGATCAATGGTGCGAGCTTGACCAGTAATAGGGATGTTTTGGGAGAATACACTACTTCAATATGAACTTATGCACACACACCTAGATGAAGTGCTTTCCTGAGTCACCAAAGCTAAAACAATGGGTCTATGGAGGCCGAAGCTCCTTGTAACTATGATAACATTTTTGCAAGTACAAGTGGAGAGACACTTTTGGATGCCAAAAGATATGGATTATAGTACCAATGCTCAAAAGCATGCGCCACCATTACATGATAGTTAGGTGTTCGATACCCAATGATTAAGGCTTGATGCACGAGCCATTAAAATGCAAGAGGGAACTAACATTTTCAAAGATTTTATTGTTTTGTGAGTTACCCCTCATAGTTCCTCACAATTCCTCAAACGCAAACTGTGGAAAGCTCTCCAAGCCATCAAGAGAAATAGAAGCCATCATTCAAGCGAAGTGCAGAGGAGCCAAGGAGGAGGGATGGAAAGATCACGGAGGTAAGAAAAAACATACCAAACATGTCCCCACGATGAGCCTCCAAAATATCCCTAAGTGCCCTAGAGCTCCCCTACCATAGCCCCTAGGAAGCCTCAAAGAGCTTAAAACACTAAGTCACAACAAAGGAGAACAAAGACATGTTCTCTATTCCTTTTTACCTAAAGACCATGATATCAAGCAATAAAGTGGGCATTTTACAATATCTAGAAAGCATCACTTGTTCTTGCTTGTAAATATTGACTAGAAGTTTGATCCCATATCCCAAGTAGTCAAGATAGATATATTAAAATAGTTGGTGCCTTGAAAACTAGTTGTTCAGATAACCTCAACAAGCACAGATTATAGCTGATAAAAAGCTACTCGAAAATCACAGTACATGTGTTGCAAAAGTTGGAACATTTTCACAAGGCAATTAAGATCATCTCCTTTGTATAGTTAAGATCCTCATTGAATGTTGGGCCATATTCATAGTATATGAAATAAATTTCACAAAAGCATTCCCAAGAGAAGATTATAATCAACAAAATTATACTAAGAAACATTAACACATTCATCAGAGAAATGCTCAAGATAAGTCAAGCTTAACACAAAGTGGAAGCAGAACTCGGCATTATATTTCTATTAAAATGATGTTTTACATTTCATGTGTTTTACAAGAATAATATGAATCTACAATATAAGCTGATCATAGCTTTCCTCAAGCTCAAGCATAATGGGATCCTCTGGAACATTAGAACGCATCTCCTTCCTCTCTTGCTCCAAGATTGGCTCTGGAAGGTCAGCCATGTCCCCCGGTTCATCTGCAAGTGGGGGAACGGGCTCCCTTGAAGCCGGTTGGAATCTCTCCGTGTCTGCAATGTGCTTCCTTCCAACCTCTTGGTCTTCATCTAGGCATTCATTCAGCCCATTGACTCTCATTCTAATGAAGGTCACTTGAGCATCATCCTTCTCCACAGCTATGCAGTGCCTGAACATCTTTAAGGAGCAAGCCAGAGCCGTTCCTAAAAGAGAAGAAAACCACTTAGAGGCTAATGAACATCATGGCTAATGAAAAATGTTACAATTGAAATTACCTGTGCTTGAAAAAAGGTCGAGGACCCAATCATCATCATTGGAGAATAGTTGAAGCAATCTCATTATGACCTTTTGTGGCTTCTGATAGGGTTAACCAATGTCCTGTCCCCAGCTACATGATGAAGTTTCTTGGTAACGGCTGGGAACATGAGCATATTTGAGATCCCATTCTCATTGCAATGCTCCCTGACTCTCCTTTTGCTAACTTCATCATAATAGCCAACTGTAATGCATTCAGTGGAGCTCACGAACCTATGCAAAGGAGTGTGATTGACGTTTGTCTTCACCCTGCCAACAAGAACTATAAGTGATAGAGAGCATCATTAAAACCATGGAGATAGAAAGAAGATTACATACCACGTGAGGCACTCTACAGCATGACATCTTGCCTTCAGAGTAGTTGAAAGAGAGAAAGACTGGTCTCTGCTATGGAAAATTACTATCCTCCAAAGAGGAGACATAGTCAACTCTGCAAAATCAGTGACCATCTTCGGAATCTGAGGGTGTTTGAAGGGTTCATCATCATTAACTCATCCCAACATCCTAAATCCATAGGGTATTTCTGCTATAAGAAGGGAGAAATGCTTTCTAGGCACAAAAATACAAATATTATTTACATCACTATAGAATACATTGTAATATACAAGCCTAAGGGGGTCTAGGGGATTGGAGAAACATTTCAGATCAGGTTCATCATCAAAATCAATCTCCTTGGCTTTCAGTCTGGATTTCTCATGCCTTGCTCTTTGAATGTGAGCCACGAATGCAGGGGGGCAATCATTTACTACCTCTGCAGACTTACTTTTCTTTGGTTTCTGCAGAATAAAGCGGAAAGACAATTAGATGAGCTCTTCAATATACCAATGGAAACATAAGGAGTTGATGCATGGCATGGATTTTGTGTCTGGGTCGATGCTAGGCATCGACTTTCTACTGAAAGTCGATGCGTGGCATCGACTTGGTGGCATAACTCGATGCCTGACATCGACTTATGCCACCATGTCGATGCCAGGCATCGACTCATGCCCCCAAGTCGATGCCAGGCATCGACTTATGCAACGAGGTCGATGCTAGGCATTGACTTATGGCAGCAGGTCGATGCCACGCATCGACTTATGCCACCAAGTCGATGCCAAGCATCGAGTTTCCTACTAAAAGCCAGGCATCGAATTGGTTAGGTGAATCAAGGCATCTAGTCTAATAGCAAACCACGCATGCTCTCTGAAAGAGAACCTACCCAATCACGAAACAGGATAAAATATTCTGATAAAGCTTTGTATGATGATGATGTAGTTGGATAGTCTTCTTGGACCTCTCTCCAAGAGAAGCAACCTAGCCTCTTCATCATCACCTCCTGAATCTTCATGTATACTTTATGAAGACAGTCACAGAAATGAAAAAGAGACTAGGTTAGACCAGAAACATGGGAGTAGGGAAAAAGGATCTGGGAATAACATACATACTTATTGAGCTCAGTCACCATCTCCTCCAAGCTTAACTCCTTGGAGATTACCCTTGACAAAGTTGATATAATCAATGTATCATCTTTGATTCCTTGAAGGGCTCTCCATGGTGTTAGCTTCATGTCCTCAGGAGCCTCTTCAATTGAAAGGTCAACTTTCCTTCCCTTTCCCTTCAGATCAACCTATGGGTCTGGCCTCGACTTCCGTTGCTTCTGGCCCTTGACCTCCTTGTTCTCCCACATTGTGAAAATCTTATCATGCAGATCCCAAATCTCACCTCTTCTGAATGCCAATTGAAACCATGGATCATATTTTCTCAAAGCATCATACTTTCTATTCTCATCCAGTGCAATACCAACCTCAATAAGGTATTGCTTTCGTAGATTGGGATGTATTCTTCCAACCTCCTTCACGAGAAAATCTTCATATTCATGGTGGAAGAACCGAATTCTCTCTATGGAGGACATTTTTTGCATGTAGTCATTGTCATTGTTGTGATCCCAAGCAAGAAGCTTGGCTTCCTCAGTTGTAAGACTAACATATATTTTGCACTCTGCATACCTAAAGAAGAATGTGGTGGGGTGCTCCTTCACTAGCTGTCTGCGGGCCTCTCCAGAGTGTGAACCACCAATCACATAATATGTATAATCCTCAAACAGACCCTCATTCAACTCCTCCACAGAGCTGCACTCATTCGGATCCACCATGACAAGGAAAGGCACAACAGTAGCATGAGGATTTATCTTCATTTTCTTCTTAAGATTCTGCACGTGCAAATTGTGCGGCTCCCTTATCTCAAGGGGCCTCCTCCCTGTGACTGGATCCATTGGTTGCCTATGGATGATATTGATTGGTAGGTGGAACAATTGCCCCTTCTTCACAACTTTTCTTCTAGCTATGCCCTCCCTCATCTTGTTCTGCTCAGTACCAAGAATACCCGAGGCAAGCTCCCCACCAGGTGCAACTATTATATCCTCAGAGCTAGAGCTCAAGTCAGAAGACTCCTCATCAACAATTCTCTTCTTTTTCTTCAGGAACTTTTTCTGCACGCACTGCTTACCCCTTGCCTTTACAGGGGTTGTCATCTTCTGTTGTGTTGGCATGATGTTGCCCTGGATCCATGGCATCAAGTCCTTGATAAGATTCAATGAGTCCCTGCATATCTCTGCAAGCCTCTCTGGAACACAACACTCTGGGCACAAGAAATCCACCTTGCATATTACATTTCTTAAACCTTTCGATGTCTCTACCAAGACAAGGAGGTTGTCAGAATCCTCATCTTCATAATCCAGTTGTCGTGACCTTTCCTCCCCCGTACACCCCTGCGAACACAAATAGCACTGCATTATTTTCTTCCACATATTGAAGGCACCACTCCAAGTTTGTCATATCCCGGATTAGACGATCTGTCCTTAATACCTCTATGTCCCTCGACCTTTCCTTCCTAGTTGCATCATCCTCAGGTATTTTGATGCTACTCTGTCCAACATAATACATTCCAACCGAATTGCTGGCCTTCTTAGAGGATAAGGATGCAATGTTTTTCTTCGGTCTTACTTGGTGACCAATGCCTGTGTCACGTTGCTCATCCACAGAGCTCATTCTCACTTTGAGCTTCTTTAAGGGCCTTTCACTTTTTGACTCAGCATCCCTGAAATGGGCTTGGAAATATGAGCTCATACATTAATGTGTTTTTCAAGTGTCCAAGTCGATGCCAGGCATCGACTTTGTGTGCAAGTCGATGTCAGGCATCGAATTGAGGGTGCAAAGTCGATGCCTGGCATCGACTTGCACACAAAGGCGATGCTTGGCATCGACTTGGACCTAAACGTGGATGCCTGGCATCAACTTTGCACCCTAAAGTCGATGCATGGCATCGACTTTCAGGCCACATTCGATGCCAGGCATCGACCTTCCAGGTCGATGCCAGGCATCGACTTGAGGGTTTAAGTCGATGCCAGGCATCGACTTGACGGTGCCATTCAATGCTAGGCATCGAATTTAAGTGAAAGTCGATGCCAGGCATCGACTTGAGGGTGCAAGTTGATGCCAGGCATTGAGTTGGACCCCAAAGTTGATGCGTGGCATCGACTTGCACCTAAAAGTTGATGTCTGGTATCAAGTTACACCATTAAGTCAATGCCTGGCATCGAGTTCTACCCTTATTGGATCTATATTTCATGAGCTAAGAAAAATAAAAACCTAGAACGCATACTATTTACTCAAACATACAAAATGAATCTTTTAGGAATCTTTTTTTGTGGTATGATTTTGTCTACCTCTTGGTACTCTTGCCAACATTCTTTTTCTCCATGAGAGTTGCCTTGCTGGTTTGCTGAGCTCTGTGCTCCATTGTCGTCTGTGCTCTGTTGCTCTCTCTTGCTCGCGGAGTTTGGAAATGAGAATGATCTCCTCCTCTGCTATTTATAGGCAATTAGGTAACTTGAACCAAAGACTAACTAGATCTAACTGAATGAATCCAGTTGCTAACTAGATCTGTCAACTTATCTAACTAGGAATTACCACTCACAAAAATAGGCTATTTCACCTCGAGTTTAGTGAAATATTTATAGAACCTTGCAACTATTTATATACTTTTGCATGAAATTTACACTTCAATGGCAAGAGTATGGTATGTACATGAGGAAAGCTAATCTCATGTATACATTTTTTCTTAGAATCTACTACTTGGGGAAAAATCAAGTCTAAGTTGTGTTGAATATGGGAGATTAATGACATCTTTATAGTTTTATCGTTTTCACTTCAGTTCATATTCACATTTATCTTGTAACACGTTGTTGAAAAGGAAAATAAATGTATGAATTGATTGTGTAAATCACAAGCCTACACATTTGGCTTGAAAGTTATCATGAAGACTCTACATGCATGAAGAACCATAGGAACATATGCTACTGATTACTTACCACTTTACCTCATGTAAAAGTCTAATTGACTTGGAATCTTTTATAATCACCTACCTAATTGATTCGTGGAAAAAAGTAGCTAACTTGATTGAGAGAATATCTCCAAACCTTTAGGAGCTTGATCATAGGGAGCCAAGAATTTGAATTTGAATTCAAATTCTTAGTCATCACATATAAAAGTGATCAAGAAAAGTCGCGGGTAGAGACATCACTTCTGAGAGTGTGTGAGAGGACTACTCCATAGCCTACACCTCTCTACATCATTAGGCAATGCTTGTCATGCCAATGGGATTGTACACAAGTGTTAATTTATAGATACATTTACATCATTCATCTCTGTGCTCACTGATTGTCTACTCCAAAGTCTGTCTACTTGTCAAGGGCATATCTCAATCAATACTCCACCAAATTCAGTGATTCAAAGCCTGTTGGATTCAGCTCAATGTCATCTACATGCTGACAAAGTATGAAGTTATTTCATTTAGCCAATTCAGAGAAATCATCGTCGAGGTGCTCACTAGTTTATCTCTGCTACAGTCCTAAAAAGTCGCTGGTATATCTAAGTTTGCTAAATTAATTTCTCTGAGTATAGTTTGTCATTTTACATCATTCCACTTGCAAATGGGAGCTTACTAAGCTTATTGAATATCCCTAGAAGGAATTGTATCAATTGCTACTGTGCTAGTCACACTGAGCAAAACATTCAGCAGGTGTCAAGACCAAAATAGAAGGTTTTCTTGACTTTGTGACTTCCAAAGTTATCTGTTTTGATTCAATCGTTACACACTTCATTTCCAAAGGACATAGGCCATCTCTTGGTGTCATTGGAAAGCTAAGGGAGTCTACTAATCAATTCTGAAGCTAAAGAGGGCTGGTACAAAGCAGGTTTTAGCAGTACCTACTCAATCCTTGGATCATCCATCCATCTTTCCCAACAGTGGTATCAGAGCAAATAAGGTAAAATGGGAGATGGTTTTCCTTCATTCATCGACAAATTGGACAGGAACAATTATCAAGCTTGGTCTCTAAGGATGAAGACCTACTTACAAGGAAGGAGTCTCTATGGATACATCTCAGGAGATGAGGAATTGCCCTCATTCAAAGCAAGAGGTTTGCCAACCAAGGAGGAGCAAGAAAAACTCAACACATGGTGTGCAAGGGATGCATTTGCAAGGTCTTATTTACTCAAATCTATATCTGACTTTCTTTTACCTCATATCAAAAATTGTAACACTTCCCAAGAGACTTGGGAAACCTTGTCATCATATTTTTCCTCCAATACAAGGGCTAGGAAAAATCAGTTGTGGATTGAATTCACAACACTAAGGAAGCAACCTAAGCAAGCTGTTTCAGAATTTGTGACCAAGATCAAAGATGTTGCAGATCAGTTAGCAAGCATAGGAGAAGAGATTGAAGAGGAACAAATTGTAAGGCAGGTAATCAATGGGATCAAGGCTGATGACAAGTGGGAAAGCTTCACCACTGCAATGGATCTCTACATGGACATGCACACTCCAGATCTTACAACTCTCATGGGTCAACTATTGACACATGAAGCAAAGCTTACCAAGAGTGGAGATACTACCAAAGGTAACAATTCTTCTGCCCTATACACTGATAAGAAATCTAAGGATAAAGGCAAGAGTAAGGAGGTGGAAGATGAATGCTCTGCCTCCCAAGCCAACTATGCAGGGAGAGGTAGATCTTCAAGAGGAAGGGGCAGAGGAGGTAAGCAAGGTAGGGGGAGACCCTATAACTCATCACCATGTAACATTTGTGGCTTATCAAATCACACCACAGATGAGTGTTACAAGAATTACAAAAATCAGAGAGGAAGAGGCTACCAAAGAGGTGGATACTCACAGTCTAGAGGAAGGTTCAACCATCACCAAGGCCACAACAACAATTACAACAACAACTACAACAACAATTACAATGGCAACTACGAAGGAGGATTCAGAAACAGAAAGGACTACAACAACTACACAGAGGAGCAGGATGACTCTCTCTTGATCATGAACATGACTTCAAAGTCAGGTACGAATGATGATCACTTATTTTATATTGATTCAGGGTGTTCAAATCATGTGGTTGGTAATGTTGCACTACTCTCTGATCTTGAGGAACCAAAAGGTAAGCACCAAGTCCAAACAGGTGATGATACAAAGCATTCTGTAGTTAAAGTTGGAAATGTGAAAACTTGTGATGGTAATTAGAATTTGTTGAGCAGAGTACTTTATGTACCTACAATTACAAAGAAATTAATGAGTGTTGGTCAGATTGTAGAGAAAGGGTTGCAAGTCAGATTCAATCAGTATGGAGCATTTGTGGAGGACCCAAGACATGGATTCAAAAGGATAGCTAAAGGAGAAAAATCAGGTAGACTTTTCACTTTTGAGTTGGAAGATACAAAGAACATTGCATTATACAGTTATAAAGATCAAACACTTTCAGAGCTTGAGATTTGGCACAAGAGATTAGGGCACATAGGAGAAAGGACCTTGAAGCAAATGTGCAGGGACCAATGTGTGCTTGAGATACCTAATGTATCCAAGCAACATATGATTTACAAGTGTGGTGCTTGTCAATTTGGTAAGTCTCACAGGTTACCCTTCTCCAAGAAAGGATATATGCATGAAGACTATCTAGAGCTTGTACACACAGATGTATGGGGACCTAGCAAAGACCCCTCAGTTTCAGGTTCAAGGTACAATGTGTCTTTTATTGATGATTATAGCAGATGGACTGTATTATACTTTATGAAGCACAAGGATGAGGTATTTAATTGTTTTAAGAAATATCTTGCACTAGTTGAAAATTAGACAGGAAGGAATTTGAAGAGGCTAAGGTCAGATGGAGGAGGTGAGTACTTCTCCAATGAATTTGAGGACTTCTTGCAGGACAGAGGCATCAAAAGGGAAATAACCACAAGGTACTCTCCTGAATAGAATGGGGTAGCTGAAAGAAGAAATAGGTTAATTGTTGAGATAGCTAGATCCATGCTTAATGAGAAGAAATTACCTAACTATCTATGGGTAGAGAGTGTTTCTACTACCACCTATCTCATAAACAGGTTACCATCAAAGTCACTTGATGGTATGACACCATATGAAGCATGGCATGGTAAGAGACCATCATTGGATCACTGCAAAATTTTTGGATGTGTAGCATATGTACACATTCCTTCACAGGTAAGAGGAAAGCTAGATCCAAAGGCTGAAAATGTATTTTCATTGGATATGATTTAAATCAAAAAGGTTACAGGTTTTTAACCCTACCAACAAGGGATTTATGGTAAGCAAAGATGTGATCTTTGCTGAGAATGATTCTTGGTATGAGAATGAATGCAAGAAGGTCAAACTACCCTATGATTTGGAAGAAGAATTTCCAAAACTTACAAAGGAGGAACCTACTCAGGATGGAGAGTCAAGTTCAGATGATGAAGATACAATCAACCTTGAAGAGTTCAAGGCATGGAAGTCCAAAGGCAAAATGAAGATGAAGAAGCTTGAGGACATACCAGAATCTTCAACTCAATCAATCAGAAGGTCTCAAAGAGAAAGCAAAAAACCTATCAGATATGGGTATGATACATCTCTTGTTACTAAACATTCAGTTTATCTTGCAAAGGATTTGCTAAATGAAGAACGAGGATCATATGAAGAAGCAATCACAAAATCAAAATGGAAAGAAGCTATGGATGAGGAGATTGAAGCACTCAAGGAGAGTGATACATGGGAGCTAGTACCCAGGAAGGACTCCATGAAGGTAATAGGATCCAGATGGATCTATAAATTGAAAAGAAATTCTGATGGCACAATTAACAGGTACAAGGCCAGATTGGTAGCCAAGGATTTTGCACAAACCCAAGGCATTGACTATGAAGAGACATTTTCTCCTGTGGCCAAGATGCCAACAATCAGTGTTGGTTAGTGTGGCTACATCAAAGAATTGGAACATGTACCAATTGGATGTCAAGAATGCCTTCTTGAATGGATGGATTTCAGCAGAAGTTTATATGTCACAACCTCCTAGCTATGAAGACCCTAAGAAGGTAACTAATGTTTGCAAATTAAAGAAGGCAGTATATGGATTGAAGCAAGCACCTAGGGCATGGAATTACGGGCTAACTACATACCTCCAAGACCAAGGTTTTGTCATGAGTAAGGCTGACACTTCTCTGTTCATTAAGAGAAGTAATTCAGAGGTAATCTATCTCTGTGTCTATGTTGATGACATCATCATTATAGGTAATGATGTCAATGGAATCAGAAGCATCAAAAGCTAGATGATGAAGGAATTCAAGATCAATGATCTTGGATTATTGAAATATTTCTTAGGACTTGAATTAGTCTACACTAATTCCGGGATATACATTACTCAGAAGAAGTATGTACAAGATATGTTGAAGAAATTTCAATTGCAGGATGCTGAATTAGCTAGCACTCCAATGGAGGTGAACCTAAAGCTAAGTGCCCATGAAGGAGATGAAGTCCAAGACATTATAGGTTATCAAAGTATGGTGGGTAGCTTGAACTATGCTACCTTAACTAGAATTGACATTGCGTATGGAGTTAGTGTGCTAAGTCAATTTATGCACAAGCCAAGGATACCTCACTTAGAGGCTGCCAAGAGAATATTGAAGTATCTCAAGGGTACACAGAACCATGGTTTGTATTTTCCTTATACTTCAGATATTGATATAAAAGTCTATTCAGATGCAGATTGGGCAGGATGCAAGGATGATAGGAGGAGCACTTCAGGATACATTTCTTTTGCAGGTGACAAACCAATTTCATGGTCTGCAAAGAAGCAACCAATTGTTGCATTGTCTTCTATAGAGGCAGAGTATAGAGGGCTAGCTAATGCCACTCAAGAAGCAATTTGGATTAAGCTTTTGTATACAGAATTGGGCCTATATACTAGGCCTCCAATTATCTTTGGAGATAATACAAGTTCTCTTCACCTTGCAGCTAATCCTATCTATCATGCTAGGACCAAACACATAGAAGTTCATTATCATTATGTGAGGGAAAAGTTGCTAAGCAAGGACATTTAGCTGACTTATGTGTCAACCAACATGCAATGTGCAGATTTGCTAACTAAAGCTTTGGATGGAACCAAACTTTGCAGGTTCAAATCTATGATTGGATTGCAGGATATACTTGAAGATTGAAGATGAAGACTTAAGCCAAAATGTTTGGCTTGAGGGGGAGTTGTTGGTGTAAATCACAAGCCTACACATTTGTCTTGAAAGTTATCATGAAGACTCTACATGCATGAAGAACCATAGGAACATATGCTAGTGATTACTTACCACTTTACCTCATGTAAAAGTCTAATTGACTTGGAATCTTTTGTAATCACCTACCTAATTGATTCGTGGAAAAAAGTAGCTAACTTGATTGAGAGAATATCTCCAAACCTTTAGGAGCTTGATCATATGGAGCCAAGAATTTGAATTTGAATTCAAATTCTTAGTCATCACATATAAAAGTGATCAAGAAAAGTCGCAGGTAGAGACATCACTTCCTAGCTTCATTCTACTGTCATTGAGTGTGTGTGAGGACTACTCCATAGCCTACACCTCTCTACATCATTAGGCAATGCTAGTCATGCCAATGGGATTGTACACAAGTGTTAATTTATAGATACATTTACATCATTCATCTCTGTGCTCACTGATTGTCTACTCCAAAGTCTGTCTACTTGTCAAGGGCATATCTCAGTCAATACTCCACCAAATTCAGTGATGCAAAGCCTGTTGGATTCAGCTCAAAGTCATCTACATGCTGACAAAGTCTGAAGCGATTTCATTCAGCCAATTCAGAGAAATCGTCGTCGAGGTGCTCACTGGTTTATCTCTGCTACAGTCCTAAAAAGTCGGGGGTATATCTAAGTTTGCTAAATTAATTTCTTTGAGTATAGTTTGTCATTTTACATCATTCCACTTGCAAATGGTAGCTTACTAAGCTAATTGAATATCCCTAGAAGGAATTTTATCAATTGCTACTGTGCTGGTCACACTGAGCAAAACATTCAGCAGGTGTCAAGACCAAAATAGAAGGTTTTCTTGACTTTGTGACTTTCAAAGTTATCTGTTTTGATTCAATCATTACACACTTCATTTCCAAAGGACATAGGCCATCTCTTGGTGTCATTGGAAAGCTAAGGGAGTCTACTAATAAAGTCTGAAGCTAAAGAGGGCTGGTACAAAGTAGGTAGTACCTACTCAATCTCTTGGATCATCCATCCATCTTTCCCAACATGAATAAATGTTCATCAAAGAACTTTGGGGTTCAAACGTCTTGATCAACAAAATAGGTTGGTAATTTCAACAAAATAGGTTGGTAATTTCAAAAGTCACTCATTGTCTTTGCAAAAAAGAGAAAGTCAAATGAAGTTATCTTATAGCATCCAACGTTCAAGTGAATCTTAGATTCAAAATTCATTTGAAAATCTTTTGTAACAAGCAGTTTGCCACGGATATAGCTTTTATATATAATTCTTACATATACTTTTTCGTGTACCTCTTTTACACATAATTCTTTCTGAATATACTTTCATATTCCTCTTTGAGATCTAGCCAAGACCACAATAAAACCTAATCCTTGAAATCTTAACCAAAGGTAAAATTTCTTCTTGTAAAGTCTTCAATGGCACTACTCCAAACAATTTTAGTATCTTATCCAATTGGAACTCAACTTGGATATATTTTTATTCACTCATAATGCTAAAACTCAATGACTCATATCTAGTTTGAAATCAACGGTGTATCTCATCTTTCAAAAGTAAATCAAATCTTTGGTTCCCTTATTAGTGTATATGTGAGTAATTAAGTACTTTAATTTTAGGCTTTAAGTGCTTTAATGTAATTTGATGTTTAATGCACTTTAATGTACTTTAATGAACTTTTGATTTCATATCTACTTGATGTGACATCTTCACTTGATCTCGGACTTCTACTTATTTAAAAAGGTAATTCATCTTCAGTCTTCTTTGAACTGAGTGAAGATGAGCTCAATCTTTTCAGTGGATGCTTGGGCATGAGCTTCCTCTGCTCATATTGATACAGTTTCAAATTCATTGTTCTCAGTTGACCCTTTCCTCATAAGTGATGATCCCTATGGTTTAGAACGTGGTGATGATTCTATGTTTTCTGTTGAGTCATTTAAGTTATCCAATTCAGAGTGCAATGTTGCTCAACCAAATGCACCTCTTGATCTCCCATCTGATCCAACCATTGATCTCCCTTCTGACTCAAGTGCATGTGGAGCAACGGAAAGGCAAAGCAAGCTCAATCTACGTTTTAAAAGAAGGCCTCGTGAAGTAAGTAAAAAAAGATTTAAATTTCTTACTTCGACAGATAGACAGATTGCATTGGATATTGTGAAGCATTGTTGTGGTTTGAAATGTTTGTACAATTTAGGAATCAAGAAACTAAAGCACCTAAGAGAGAAATTCGTACATTTAGATAGTGAAAGGCAGGATATATACCTTGTTTCTCACATGCAAATGATTGAGGATAACATGTTAGTAACACGTGTTGCTTTTGAATATTTCTTTAGTCAAGGGATGCGATGTTGTAGGGCTGCATTTAAAATTGCAATGGGTGTGGGAAATTTTAGAATACATAGGGTTCGACAGGGGCTTATGAATGGGGATCTCATGTTGGATACGTTCCATGTTGGGACCAAAGGATCTGTTGGATGTCATGCAATGAATTGGATGATGAACTATTTTAGCTTGCATTGTGAGGTTATGCCTACAACTGGAAGGTTGCACTTGTTAGATAACTTTACTCGTCGAGAGGTATTTCAAATATATAGAGAAGACATGGAAAATAGAAATGAGAAGCATGAGTTGTATCATCACTTTACTCGATTATGGAAGCAAGAGTTTAACAATGTGTCTATTCCTCGTAAAGTTAGAATGGGTGAATGTTCAGTTTGCGCCACTTTGAAAAACATGGCAAAGGGGGCTACAACACCACAAGAAAAGGATAATTTTAAAAACCTTCTTAACAACCATCGTGAGAGTCAAGTTTTAGAGAGAAAGCAATTCATCATCGAAGTAAAGCACTCACAAATCTGGAGCGTTATATGTGTTTGTTGATCGATGGTATGGATCAAAAAAAAAACTTGTTTGCCACATTTTTATCGCATCCCTAAGGACATTGGAGATGAAGTCCTTGGGCAAATGAATTTGGTTGGTGCTTTGGTATACAATGGATCTCTAATGTCCAAGGTTTTCTTCACATATCTGAATGTGCATAATGATACAAACCTTACAGTTACTGTCATTCATCGGGTTTTGCAATCATGGAAGGGTCTTTTGCCACCAACTCTATATTTGCAACTTGATAATACTGCAAGAGAGAATAAAAATTCTACAGTCTTTGGATATTTAAGCATGTTTGTTGAAAAATAGGTATTTCATAAGGTTAAGGTAAATTTCCTTCTGGTTGGCCACAATCATGATCACATTGATCAAATGTTCAGTACTTTCTCTAAGAAGTTTCCACGTAACAATGCTTTTACTCTTCCGATTTTATCTGAGCTGATTTTAGAAGCATATACTCCAAAACCAGAAGTTCAACACCTCACACAGATTTATAACTTTAAGCACTTTTGCTCAATGGGCCTTGATAACAGTGCTAAGGTTTTGGCTCCATTGCACAATATTAGTTTCAACCATGTATTCTTGATGAGAAGGGTTGATGAAATAACCCTTTTATTTGCAAAGCAATATTCATCTTCTCCTAGGTGGGAGCCTAAAGAGGGATGCATATTCTTATTGTAGATGCCTAATTTGTCTACAGTGTATGGTGCAGAACAGTCACCATATGAAGATAAAAACAATACAGAAAGATGTGGAAATGTGGTTGATCAAAGTAAAAGCTGGATGCATCCACTCATTGAAAAGAAGAGACATATTGAGCGTGCAAATATATGTGTGCATGTGTGTATGTATGTATGTGTGTGAATGTATGCATGTGTGTATATGTGTATGTGTGTCTATGTATGCATTTGTGAGTATATGTGTATGTGTGTGTATGTATGCATGTGTGTGTATGCATTCATGTGTGTGTGCATGCATGTGTGTATGTATGTGTGTGTGTGTGTGAGTGTATGCATGCATGTGTGTATATGTGTGTGTATGTATGCATGCATGTGTGTATGTATGCATGTGTGTACATATGTGTGTGTATGTATGCATGTGTGTGTATGTATGCATGTGTGTGTGTATGTATGCATGTGTGTACATATGTATGTGTGTGTCTGTATGCATGCATGTGTGTATATGTGTGTATGCATGCATGTGTGTGTATGTATGAATGCATGTGTGTATATGTGTGTATGTATGTGTGTGTGTATGCATGTGTGTATATGTGTGTATGTATGCATGTGTGTGTATGTATGCATGTGTGTACATGTGTTTGTGTATGTATGCATGTGTGTATATGTGTATGTGTGTATGTATGCATGCATGTGTCTATATGTGTATATGTGTGTATGCATGCATGTGTGTATATGTGTGTGTATGTATGCATGCATGTGTGTATATATGTGTATGTATGTGTGTGTGTATGCATGTGTGTATGTATGTGTGTATATGTGTGTGTATGTATGTGTGTATGCATGTGTGTATGTATGTGTATGCATGCATATGTGTATATATGTGTGTGTATGTATGTGTGTATGCATGCGTGTGTGTATGTATGCATGTGTGTATATTTGTATGTGTGTGTATGCATGCATGTGTGCATATGTGTGTGTATGTAAGCATACATGTGTGTACATGTATGTGTGTATGTATGCATGTGTAGATGTGTGTGTGTATGTATGCTCTATTTTCCTATCTCTATCTTCCTCTCTTTCATCTCTCTTTATCTCTCACTTTCTCTCTCTTTGTCTCTCTCACTCTCTCTCTTTATCTCTCACTCTCTCTCTCTTTATCACTCTATCTCTCTCTCTCTTTCTCGGTCTTTCTTTCTCTCTCTCTCTCTCTCTCTCTCTCTCTCTCTCCTCTCTCTCTTTCCCTCTCTATCTCTCTCTCTCATCTCTCTCTCTCATCTCTCTCTCTCTCTCTCTCTCTCTCTCTCTCTCTCTTTCTCTCTCTATCAATAGAGAATAAAACAATCACTTACAAGTATGTCCCTCTTTTGGATTGTTATCGTCAAAGCGTAATTTTTGTCGTCTATTGTCGAATTCCAAACAATCAATGCCAAAGAACTTCTCCAAAATCAAAGAGAAGAGAAATTATAAGACCTAAAGCATAGAGAAAGACAAAGGCTAAGAGTACGCGCACCACTTACTAAGATGTGAGATGTAAACCGAGAGAGAGTGTGTGTGTGTATAGAGAGAGAGATCTATGTGTGTGTGTGCACAAGACAATGCATTTCCCAATTCGGTTCGTGTGCGCAAGTTCGACAGAAGACAATCAATACTCAAACACGTGCAAAAATGTTCCATTTTGCTATCGCGTTCCCCGTATCTTTAAGACACACCCTCGGTATGCACGTCGATATGAGCGTTGTTATGGGCGTCGATAATTTCTAGTAAATTACTGAGGCTTATACCGATGCTCATATCGATGCTTATACCGAAGCGCATACCGATGCTTATACTGACAGTTGTGGGACACATCGACGATCCGTTTTAAACGGTCATACCGATGGTCACTTAACCGACGATATCTTTAACTGGACTTTTCCAACGTTTATATCGATGCCGAGAGTGACCCTCGGTATAGGCAGTGTCAGTATACCCCTCATATGTTGTAGTGTTTGTTCCCAATCAATTGTTGTAGAACTCTGCACTAACCAGTCCATGCCTATGATTGCATGACTATGTTTCATCTCAATCACATAAAAACTTCCAAAAAAGACCTCTACATATAGGAATTCCACCATAGCTTTGTGATACCAGTAGGTGCAGGATCCCAACTTTTTCCTTGGACTCCTCACTAAATTGTCAAAGATCAAAGAAATCCTCCAACTCTTCAATCCATGCCTCAGGATCGTTGTCACTCTTCTTCTCACCATCAAAATCATTGAAATTTGCCTTATTGAAGAAATGGTTAAGGGAAAACTCACTTGGCTCCATATCTTCATAATTGCATTTTTGTTTTCCTCAAGGCACACTAGATGCTCCCCCACCTGCATCTACTTCATTGTTCAATTCCACAAATAAATTTGTTGCACCTTTAGGTTGCTTTCCATCTAATTCTTTGCGTAATTCTCCAAGAAGCTTCTGAATAAGCTCCTCTTGCTCACACACCTTCTGAATCAAACCTTCCATCATTCCCGAGAACGAGCATAAATTGGACCGAACATAAATATTAAAGCATTTGGAAGAACATTAGTTGTTGATTCAAGTTCAAGTGCACATATACATATAAAGAGAAACCTCCTAGTTCAAAAGTTTGGCATCAAACACATCTTTTTTGATACTCTTTGAGTAAAGAGATAAAGTTCTCAATCCTTATCACTCTTCTTTCAAGGAGTATCCTTAGAGGAGCAAAGTAGAGAACACTGTAAATTTGAATGTTAGAGTCATTTAGACCACCATGGTCTATGAGTGGTTTACTTCAAGTTCATCGAGGACCCTAGAACAATCAAAGATGAGATCTTAGAGGAGCCAAGGCTCTAGCATGAGACTTTCACGTTATTCCATCTTCTCATAGTTCTTGTAAGAGGGGTGTTTGGGCTTTAGAGATGATTTTAGGTGTGCATAAAAGGAAGAGATATTCAAAGTTGGAGGAGAGTGGGAGGTAGCTTACCTAATTGAGAGTTTTCATCTATTATGAGAGCTTGTAAGAGAAAGAGGTAAAGTGGAGTTGAGGAGAGCCCCTTTATCATCCTTTTGAGTAAGTCTTGGGGGAATATTTTCGAACTTCTTAGCATGGGGTTGTTGTTAAAACACATTTCATAGACTTCTTCTTCTTCTTTCTATGTGCGGAAGTTCCTTAGAGGGCGTGTAAATGGCTGAAATCTGGGTAAAACTATTTTGCTCAATTAGCCTGTTTTGCATGTGTACATGAACGCACAAAGGTAAGATCTTCATTCTCACTATAGATTCTAAAGAGGGCACCCTTCATGGGCCGCCACTCACAAGCCAAGGGAGGAGAGGATTTCTTATCTTTCTACCTTCATCATATAATCCAGTAGTTACAAGCTAAGAGCCTTTTATAGCCTATCAACGGCTCCAAATTTTCCAAATGTGGGATTTTGACCTTCTTTTGCATGTGCATATCCTATTGAGAGAACAAGTGTAGGGAAATGAGCTTAATCATCTACCCTTCGCACAAGGCTTGAAGAAGGGGTTCTTATAAATGTATTTATTGTTTCCATTTATTGAAGGATTCTGCTTGATACATAGTCTATGCAAAGATAGATATTGAATCATCCATTGAGAACTTAATTTAATTTCTCAAACGCATTATGAAAAAGCTTAGTTCATCAAATACACAATTGACCTCATTGAAGGGCATAAATCAAGTAAGGGGAAGAAATTGATTTTCTTTGCTCCATAATTGGACTGTATGTAAGGATGAAGTTATTCACGCTGTTAGTTGAATTAAGTAAGGGGAAGAAATTGAATTTTTTTCTCCATCATAGGATTGTATGTAACGATGAAGATAGAAATGCTTATTATTCACAGGGTTATTTGGATCTATGATGTTTACATTGTGGGCATGGATTCTCTTAAACAAAAGGAAATGGATATGATTAGAAAAGAAAGCGTTCATTTGAATTGAAGAATGCATTGAGCTAGTAGAAGCGACAAATGAACTTGTTGTTCTTAATTATTTGTTCTTGTTTAACAAAGTTCTTTCGAGGGGATGCATTAAATGACATCAAATATTTTTGTTTTTGGAGATATAAATATAACATTATCAATATTTAAGGTTAAAGGCGACCATAAATCATTAGAACAATGTTCAAAGTGCATTCAAGTTGTTTCCATATCTATAGGTAGGTAATCCTGCACATTCAAATGTTTCTCACCTCACATAGGAATGCGTTTTTTTTTTTAGTTTTTTACCTTCATATATGAATACTGTGCATTATTCCCAAAAAGTGCATGGAATTTAGATTTTTGTTTTGGTTGGTTAAAGATTTCAATTATCCAAACCTATTATCTAACATTTCCTCTATAGAAGGTGTATAGAAGTGACTTTGCACAGGCTTCTCTCATCATTGGAGTATCACAATGATGTTATTTTTGTTAGGATATTTATCCTACCTTGTCGAGTGTAAGCTTGCAAAAGTTCATAGAATTTGGAATTTTGTTTTAAGAGAAACTCCAACGTAATTAGCACATTATGTAAGGATTTTATTGTCGCAATATTTTGCAACTTTGTAGAAACTTGAGTGTTCCTCAAAATTGCATGGAGAGAATGTCTATATATTTTGGTAGTGACGTGTGTGTACACGCTTAGGACTAGTCGAGCGATTTCGCTCTCTTTAGGAGGTTTTTTCCCTCAGCTTGCATACATGCCTATAACCATAATAGGCTACTAATCTTTGTACATTCACTAGGTAATTCATTCAGCTTTGTGTTGTGCTTCAAGTTTCTTCTTCTTCATTGTGTTGCATGTGTGCTTTCACAATTCTCAAAACAGTTGGCCCCTTCATCTATGGTGTCTTCAACACCCTTCTAGTCCCAACCTCAAATTTGCTCAAGGTGATTAGGAATTTGAACATGTTTGGTTTTATGGCATTGAAATTTTTATATGGCCATGTTGGCCTCTAAATCCACTATCGTAATGCCTATCTTGATATGGTAATTTTGTTCAACTTTTTGAGATACAATCATTTTTGTCATCTAGGTATTTATTCTTTGGCCATGGCTGAAAGCAATAATGTTTTTTTTATGTTGGTTGTCAAGGACAAAATGGATGGCACTAATTACCATTATGGGAATATATGATGCATCATGTATTGATAGAAAAAGGGTTGTGAAATATTGTGTAGGGTATTGGAAGATTTCCTACTACACCTATGGATACAATTCTTCAAGGTCATGTAGATGGGATACAAGATCATGATCTTCACATTCCTCCTTGTGTTGTGGTTCTTTTTGCACTAATTGTAGAGCAACTATGCTAGGATGGCATAAATGCTCAAGCACATGAATTTATAGCTCTTTTTATCAAATGTGCCATAATCCTTCAAATTTTCTCTTGGAGAATAGCAAAGAATGCTTGGGATAAGCTTATAATCTTATACTAGGAAAGAAATTAAGCTTGTCTTGCTTACCTCTGAAAAGAATTGAAGATTGAGCACATGAATGATGGGTATTCAATGGATTTTTTTTATGAAGATCAAAGCTTTTAAAGAGGAATTCATTTATGCTAATGAAGTCTTACTAGATAGCTCACTTGTCTAAACTTCTCTTAATGGTCTTCTAGGTTCATATCAGATTTTTGCTTCTACTTTTTAAATTAGGATGGAGGGCAATTCAAATGCCTTAAAATTCGAGGAGTTAGTGTTTGTTTAGCTATAGGAAGATCATTTAAGGTAGAAGAGGTCTATTATGCATGCTATAGATCAAGCCTTATTAGCTAATCGAAAGGAAAATGGTAAATGGAGCTCATTTGCTAGCTAGCTAAAATCTACATATGCTTTATAATTGAAGAAGGAATACAAAGAGGAGAAGAAAATAGAAAATGAGAAATATGTTTGTAAGTATTGTATGGTAGATGTGCATGTCATAAAGAGTTGTTCAAAACTCACTCCAAAAGAGGAAAAGAAGGAAGAGGTTGGAGTGGTTGTTGTACAGACCTCTACACCATAAAAAGAGATAGTTAATGTTTGTTCGAAATGAAGAATGTGAAGTTTACTGCTATATGTTGCTATGAACCATCTTCGCATGAGTAGTGTATGTCTCTAGTGGACCTAGATGTTTGGTACTTTGATAACGGGGAAAACAATTATATTACCTTGCAGTGAATTTCTTCAATTCACTTGAGCTTGCCCCTCAAACTAATATTATCATATTGGCTTACAACTCCTCTTATGTTGTAGATTGGAGTTTCTAAGATAATTTTGGCTACTACTAATGGTAGTTCTTTCATAGATCAGTTGCTTTGTATGTGCCAAGGATTAAGAGAAATTTACTATTAGTTTTGACATTAGCCAAGATTGTGTGGGTTGCAAAATTTGTTGATAATAGATGTATATTTCATGATCCATCCAATGTCAATGTTTTTATTGACTTCATCATTTTATGCCATGCAATGTACACGATCATAGACTATGTGTCGGGGGATTCTTTAGCTCAAAGGTGATTAAGTGTTTGTAGGAGAAGAATGGAGAAAAGGAAGAAAGAAAATTACCCTGGAAGCCTTTGTCTTGATAAATAAAGAACACAATAAGTTTATCTAAAGTGACACAAAAATGTTCTCTACGCATAGCAATTAATCCAAAGAAGCACACACACAAGTATACTAAGAATCAGAATTACTTTTGCAATCAACCTCCTCTCTATCAGACCTCCACCTTGTTTAGACCTTGCTCCTCAAGAGCACACCTTGCACTCAAGCTTCCAATAACATTGAAGGATTGATCACTTCTCTATCAATATGCAGCACCTACTTGATGATAATTTGTCACACCTTAGTTACTCTCTTAGGTTTTCTTTGTGCACTCTCTTTGCATGCGTTCTTACTTTCTTTGCATCTTTCTCTCTCCCTTTGCACACCTTTCTTCTCTACGCACATAGTGTTCAAGTGTATCTTGCTATCTCTTGCTCCTTAGTCTATCATGTTAGTCCAAGAATGTTAATCCTACTAATTCCCCTTGGTTGTGTGTCGATTCTTGTCTTGTATGTCGCTTCAACTACTTATCTATCTTGGTGTTTACTTTGATATCCCAAGAACCTCTTCACATAGAGACCAAAAACTCCTTAATTTCTCCTATAGTGACTTTATGGAAACAATAATTTAATTTGGGTTCTCAAAATAAACTCTTGTGTACTATCTTCATTTCATATCTTTTCCCCTTTTGAGCTTTATCTCTCCAATTTGTGTGCATAAGGGAGGGTTCACCAGGACCTTCCATAACGCTCAAGAAGCCTTAGAAACCCTTCAAAAAGATCATTTTTGCAACCTACATTCCATATTTTGTGCAAAACCATTGTGAACAAGCTATTTGTGCACAATATATGCACCCATGTTCTTGGCGATGTCTACACACCACTAATGCATCACTTCCAAAATCACCACTTTGACGAACTCAACCATTCTCCACCACCTCTTGGGATCTCCATCCTAAAGAGCAAGTAGGCAAACCATGAGCAAAGGTATGCCCCGCCACCACCAATCTAGGATAACCTTCAAACAAACATATGAGCAATCAAGAAAGAGAAGGAAATAAAGAGTCACAAGCGAACAAAGAAATTGTACACGAGGTCAATGAAAATAGAGGAAGGAGGAGGGTTAAGAAGGAAAGGGTAGGGACGATTGAGGGGCAAATGAGGATAGGGCAGGGAGGGTGATGGTAAGGGCTATGTTTCGGTATAAAGGGAGGGGCATGGAGTAGGTGGAGGGCTCATCACAAGTACACATTGCCACAATTTAGAAGTGACATATGTTGCATATAAAAAATTTGAAGCATGTGAAAAATTAAAGATGGAAAGGACCATGTGGAATACATGTGAGCTAAAAATCACATGTTAAATGTTTACAAAGGATATGGGTTCTGACGAAAAGAAGGAAAGCAAGATGGATTTTCATGAAAATAAAGCAAAATCGTAGTTCATGGGCAGCATGAATCATGAAATTGACTCCAACATTGCAATTGGCATTTGGAGGTGCAATCTGGAGACAAGAAGTTTTTCATAAGTAAAAAACAAAAAGAGGCAAACCATAGGATAAAATTACCGTATGGTCTGGTGAGGGGGCACGAGAATGGAGCTCAAGAGGGGGAGGGTGTTGAGGCGGGGAGAGAGGTGGGGGGGGGGGGGGGTTGAGGGGATGGAGGGTGATGGGAGGGGGGGGGGGGGAGGGGGCCATGGGGTGCAAGGGTCTAGGGGCCGTGTGTTGCTACAAGGGTTGCCCATATTTTTCCTCATGCTATGGCATCCCTTAGCCCTCATGAAAGTACCATCTTTTTGTAAATTAGGAGATGTCCATGTGAACACTCTCCTAAAACCCTTTTTGATAATTCCTCTAAGCCTATGGTATTCAAGCCTTTCTTTGAAAACTCCTTTTTGAACAAGCACAAAACTCCCACGTAGAAATCCATGCGCTCCCTCTCTCTCTAGGTAGTTAGCTTTTTGAAATTCCCATATCACATGAGATTCTCTTTTTGATTTAGCACATGTGGTCTTTTGACCACATGTTTTATTCACATATGCCTCTCTTCTTCTCTATATAAAGAAGAGCCTCATTTGTAAAAGGGGAGGTCCCTTGGCCATGGCCTTGGCCTCCATTTTGGTAATGGAAGAAGGTGTCATTTGTTACTCTCTTGCCTCCTTGTGTGCAATGGCGTTGGTCTTGGTGTATGGATTTGCATGTGTGGGTGCATGGTTGGGAGGATGTTTCCCTTTGCTCCTTGTGACGTTGGCCATTGTTGCCATTGATCCATGAGCGTGGGTGAACCTCTCCTCTCATTCTTTGCCCCAACTTGGAGAAACCTCTCACTTCCATGTGAGGCGGTTAGGTTTGTTGCTCCCCTTGTCTCAACAATTTGGCGCCGTTGCCGGGGACGTCGGCCTTTAGCCCTTGGTTTTTCCAAGTTTGCCTGTCCATACTTCGTGAGATGCACCTCGACACTTGGAGGAGGATGAATACGTGTGGCCTTCGGTTGGCCTAGGGTACCTCTTTCTTTTAATTTTTGAGTAGTTTTAGTTCATTTTTTTTTTGTTTGTTGCACAAAAACAACCCCCAACCCCCCTCTCTCTCCTTCTCTCTCACACCTACACACTTCCACTCACCCATTCAGTGGGCTTTTCTCCCATCTCTTAGTGAGGAGGCCTGTCTTGAATTTGGGGAAGGATAGTTATCCCTCTTCGTCCTCCCTCTATCCAAGAAAACCTAAATTTGCACATAGGATCCCATTACACCGTGGGAACGCGGCATCTTTTCCAATGCTGGACGAAATTGATGAACCAATGCACATTCAATGGGGCTATTCGGTCATTGGCTGGTCTGTTCTCCCCCGCATTCATTTCTTGAGGTGGGTGGTTGGAGGAGCCTACCCTCCCCATACCCCCCCTTCTGCCCAAATTTTTCGGGTTGTGCCTCTTGAGCTCCCCCTCCCGTGTGTGTGCGTTGGGGTCGAGCATCCTCCTGCTCCCCCTTCCTGTCCGGCTATGGCAGGTTAGAACTTGCCCACCCAAATTTCATAACCTCCTTGGGGAGCGCGGGTCACATGTGTTGTCTATCCGGGTCGACTTTCTTGTGGAGCTTCTCCTGCTCTGTGCCCTTGTCTATGGCGGACGTGCACTACGAGGTTCTCCCTTTCGGTGGTCCACATCCAACAGCGTGACAGGCGGCACTGCTCTCCTCTGGGTTGAGCTCCATCGAGCCCCCTTCCTGAGCATCCTCAGGGACCGAGCTTCACCATGCTCTCTCCCTCCCTCCTAATCTCTCTCTACATCGGTCATTTTGGGGTCGAGCGTCCTCTTGCTCCCCCCGCTATACCTGGCTATGGAGAAGATGAGCTTCTCTGCATCCGCAAGTCTATTTCATCGTGCTTCCTGCAAGAGGCGCCCTCTGCTCACACTTCCACACGCATTTGGAGAATGCTTGCCTCATCTGCTACAGGTGGGTGTTATCATTGCATAACTTTTGGGGTCGAGCATCTCCCGGCTCCCCCACACATTGGTACCACATCTTTCAACTGGGGGGGGGGGCAGAGCATGCTTGTCATGCTTGGGCTTCCTCCGGGCTTGCGTCTCAGACTTGGACTTCCCCACCATCGGGGGAAGGAGGATATACAGAGCATTGGTTGTTCCTTTGCATGCGGTGAGCCCAATGGCTCCCTCTACTTTCGTCGCTCTCAGACCATGGGAGTGAGTTCCATCGGGTTCGGCCTATTCAATGTTGACAGATACTCTAGGTGGGAGGAACGTGATCACCACTACTTCCATGGTGACAAGCTAGGAAGGTATGCACCATTTCTGCCAGGAAAGGGCGTCCACCCACACCTTCAAATGTCGACTGCTCTTGCTGGGGGTCATACTACTCTGTGAAGCTTTACTCTCTGCGGTATCCCTGTGTCTTCTTCTTCCCACAAATTCCTTGTTGTGGTCCGAGTTCATTGAGCTTCCCATCTCCATTTACTTTTAGAATCGTGCTTATCTCCTCATCGTCCCTTGCTGCCTGGGTTATGCTCCCATCTCCAGGATAAGATTGATTAGTGTATGCGGTGCTTGACTATGTTAATTATGCTGCAAAAAGGTTAATGATTTTAGAGTCCTCTTGAATATGGTTTGTATTTTGAAATATGATATGTGCATACACCCAAATGCTCGAGCTGGCTCCTACCTATTTGTATTCCATTGGCTTGGAACTTAGGAAATGATGTAAATGATGCTATGTGGCTTGCACTTTTTTAGTCCAATGACTATTCTAAAACCTGTTGATAACTCTTAAAACCCATACGTGTTGCAAGTCTGCCCTTGTAGATAGAAATGTTTATGCCCTTGAAAGTGCTGTCTTATACAGGTTACTCGATGGTTTTTTCTTGGGGAGGGAGCTCTAATACTTGTTAAAAAAGTAATACCTTTTCATTGCAATGTCATGCATCTATAGCTCAGGGACATGTCCATCTCCCTAATCGAGGCATCCATCTAATTCATGTTTTGCCTTTGCCTAACAAAAAATGATCTGTAATCATATGCATACTAAAGGCGACAAATGCACTCCTCTCATATGTGCTCTTAGAGGACCTCTCCATCTTAAATTAGAAATCATTCCTGCTTAAGTCTAATAAAATCACACAATGCATAATTTCTGTAGTATCCTTTGGATTGAATACTTAATAGGAAGAAAGTTTTTCGAACTACTGATGATAATGTTGATCTGATTCTCCCAAGTCTCACAGAGTCTTGGCAGTAGGAGTTGATACTATATACAGGCCTACAGGAAGGCTCATGGTAGCTCCTAGGAACAGGGACTCAACTTTATCTGATACATGGCACTTGGTTCATGACAGGACTACTAACATTGGTTTTGACTTTCTGTGAATGTCATATTGGGATAGTATCAAAACTCAAAAGTAATTCTATTTTCTTTAACTATCTGTATTTCATGAATGCCTAAGACAAATGTTTTGTCTCACCACATTGAGAAATCAATTTAGCAATTGAATGCTTACCCCTGACTTTTTAGGGACTGAGTAATAATTGACTAGAGAACACTTTGACATGGAGTTCTCCCAATTGGCTGAAGCAATTGTAATGGAAATTTGAACAGCATAACGTAGACTTTGACCTTGTGCCAACAAGCTATAGATCATGCAAAATGGTGGAGAAATCACTCAGATATGGTCATGCAAAGTTCACTATTCTGAGTGGACATAGTAGAGAATTGAATAGAAATGATCAATGAAGTATATCTATTATGGCACATGATTTTACAAGATCATTGGCATTATAATGATGTCCAATGAAAGTGGAGTGCTTGGCATAGCTTTATTAAGAGGCCACACAACCGCAACTTTTACAAGATCCTTTTATAAGGATTATACCTCCAACTTTGAATTTAACTTCAAACTTGGCTTTGCCTAAAGCTTCCTCCAAATTAGGAGTGATTCTATCAACTGGAATTTGTAACTCTTATCTCTCCTAACTCAACAAGTTGTATGGAATTACAAGATGCTCTTAAGAATTTATCCTTTTACAAATTGTAAATGATCTAGCACTACAAGCAATGGTTCACATGCTTCATCAAGTGGTTGCAAATTTTTCCATCCAAGCTTAACCAAGTGTGAAGGCTTAGATATTGCACCAACAAATACTCTAATATGTAGTGATTCCTTAGCATCTACTCCCTCTTATCAAGTACTAAAAATGGAACATCTAGTTGAGATGCTCTATTTTCTAAAGCAACTAAACCATCTATGCAATTCTCATCTGAAGAAATGTATGGCCTCAACTTGCTTACATGGAAAACTAGGTGAACTTTGCAATCATCTGGAAATTCTAATTCGTATGCGACATCACTAATCTTCTTGAATATTGTGCAAGGTCTAGAAAATGTAAGGGATAACTTGGGTTTTTGGTCGATTCTGAGTGATGAATGAAGTGTAACTTGTAAACACACAATCACCCTCTTGAAACGTTTGTGTTGTACAATGTGCATCTAAAATTATTTCATCCTTTGAGCAACTTGTTGTAGATTGAACTGAGCTATTTTCAAGTTAGCTTGCATACTTGTTAGAAACTATGAAGCACTCAAAGATTTCCTAGGTAACCCAATGGAAGCTAGACTATGGAAAATAAATATATAAATAACCTCAAAACGTCCCAAGTTAATAGACTTGTAATTTTGATTACTATAAGCAAACTCAACTAATGGTAGGAAACTATCTAAATCTATTTGCTTCTCCAATACATATGTTCCTAACATATCTTCCAATATCTGATTATGTCTTTTGGTCTAGCCATCTATCTCTAGAGGCTATCCACTACTCATTTTGATTTGAACTTGAGCTTATTAAACCTGGGTTTCCAAAAAATTTCTCGTAAACCTGATCCCTATTTGAAAGTATGAATTTAGGTAGACCATACAATCTAAAAATATTCTCAATTAATAGCTATGCAACTTGTAGAGCCTCCACTCATTCTGTGGTAGGGAAAAAGTGTGTGATTTTTCCCAAACAATAAACCGGCATAAGAATAGCATTCTTCTCTCATTGTGTCCTAGGTAAACCCATTATGAAGTCCATGGAAATATTGTCCCAATTGTACTATGGTATTTCCAATGTTTGCAATAGATCTAGAGGGCTAATCCTCTATGCTTTATTCACTCGACATTTAGAACACTCACATAATTGTTTACATATCTCACCATATGTGGCCACCAAAAAGTACATCTAATGAAATGCAAAGTTTTCTTACTACTAGAATGTTCTACACAAGGTACATCTTGGTTCTCAAAAATACCTTTTTCTCTAAACTTTCCTTCTTGGGAATTAGGTGCACAAATCTTTCCTTTTCTTTTAAGGAAAGCTTGCTCCATTTCAAAATTAGAAAATTCCTTATGCTCATTATTTTTTGAAAACTTGTTAAATATAGACTAATAATTAGCATCATTAATCTATGAATCTTTGATCTCTTTGATTAAATCAATGTTGAGAACTCTGAGGCTGATGCCAAATATGAGGTAATGCATTTACAACTGTATTCTTTTTGCCTTTTTTATATAGAACTTCCACGTGAAATTCTTGCATCAACTTAGCCTCCTAGCCTATGTGGTTGGAAGATGAAGCTAGGAATAGAATTACTTTAAGGTGTGATTATCTATATATACATTAAAAGTTTCCCCATGAAAGTAGTGTCTCCAAATCTTCAAAGTACGAACTATCACATATAGTTCATGTCCATGGACACACGAATTTCTTTCAGCTGGAGAAAGACTCTTACTTTCAAAAGCTATTGCTTTCTCACCTTGAATTAAAAATACACCCACGACAATGTCACTAGCATTGGTTTCTATTTCAAAAGATTTTTGGGATTTGCCACTAATAAAACTAGGGCATTTGAAGCTTCTTGTTTCACTGTGTGAAAGCTTCTTGTTGTGTACTAGTCCACACATACTTTTGATTATTCTGCAAGAGATCCATCAATGGTGAAGCTACGTGTGAATAGGTGGTAGTGAATTCCTATAGAAGCCCGATAATCTTAAGATTGATCACAGTTTGCACTTATTCTAAGGAACTCACAAATTGGAAATCACATAAACTTTTCGCCAATCCATTCTAATTCCATTTACAAAAATTATATGTTCTAAGTACTCAAACGCATATAAACATAGTTGTCTCTTCTCATGGTTGACATACAAAGTATTGACATCTAACATTTGAATTATTTTACGTAAATGACATCATGTTCTTTTAAACTCTTATTGTAAACCAACATATCATCTACAAAATCAACTACAAATTGAGAAATATAAGGATAAAAAATATAACTCATGAGCATCATAAAAGTAGCGGGAGTCTTAGTTAACCTAAAAGGCATTAAAAGAACTCATAATGTCCAAATGTACTACAAAAATGTGTTTTACGTACATCATCATCCTTAACGCTTATTTTATGATATCCACTTTTCAAGTATGTTTTACTATATATAGAAGCAGCTCCAAGTACATCCAGAACAACTTCCATGCAAGGAATCCAATAATTGAGCTTAAAAATAACTTTATTTAATGCTCTATAGTCTATAAACATCTTGAAGCGTCCATCCTTTTTGTGAACCAAAAGTATTGAGGCTGCAAAAGTTGAATAACTCGATCTCATGAGTCCTTTATGGAGATACTCCTCGATTGTACAACATACTTCTACCTCCTCTTTTAGACACAATTGATATGATTGTTTGGCCTATGGATGAGCTCCTGGTACTACTTTCTGCAAGGCGAAAGACCAAAAGGAAATTATGAAAGAAACAAGTGTTGAAATTTAGTTTTCATTCTAGAAGCTAGTTGAGCTTCCAATCTAGTTGGAGTTTGTAAACATAACAACTATTTATGCTCAACATATAAGAAATAAAGATACTTACACTTTGCTTTTGCTAACACACAGGTAGACATCCATTTTTACTTTGTATATTGAGCTCTCTAGGAGTGGTGATGCAGCAACCATTATGATTAAAATGATATATATGAGTCCTAAAATTTATAATTGGCTTCTTGCTTGCATGTTACTATTTTTCTGAGAACAAGATCAAATCTAGTGAGATTGATGATCTTGAAATCCAACTCTTCCTTGTATGAGTGAATTTGGATTTGTAATCCAACTACTCAGTGATCCCACATCTCAGATCCCTTCCCATTTGGTAACTCTACTCGATACTCAGATGCACTAGTCATCAATTCTAATTTATTCACTTTATCAAGATAACCATTAACCTCCCCACTCATGACAACTAGCTTGGTGTCCAAAAACGCATAGCCTTTCTAAGCAACTAGGGATCACACCACATCTACAACATTCTTCACGTTCTTAATGATTGTTATGTTTAAGATGTGTTATTTGTCTTTAGATCGAGGATCCATCTCAGTGTCTGTAGCTAAAAGGTCAAAATCTTAAGGAGATGATGGAGTGGATAGTGAGGACTACTGCCCCTACACCATCTTCGCTAAAGATATCATCTTCTTCTTCTTAGGACACATCCTATAAGCATGTTGACCTAGGCAATGGTAACAAAGACCCTCAGGATGAGCCTTTTCTTTCTATTGTTGCCTCAAACTAGATTTCTTAAAAGTTATATGTACCATGGGACCATTTACGTTTTTCTTCCCACAACTCAAAGTTTGAATGATATTCATCTATCTATTAAGTGCCACAATTGAATCGATGGGCTTTTTGAATCTTTTCCAAGTATTTTTCTTGAAGGTTGCAATCGATAGCATCACCATCCTCCAGTACCAAGGCAAGTTCTACTTCCTTATTTAAGGTGTGATAGCACTCCTTGTGCACATGCAGATGCAATGTCGGCCTAAGCCTAAGCACAAACTTATGCACTTAATGAAAATCAAGCATGTGATCTGGCATGTTCAATACAATTGTTCTCTATCTATCTAAATATTCTTGCACTATAAGTTTTCTTTGTTGTAGGAAGAACCAGACATCTAAATCTTTAGTATGTTCATCCACAGGACCAAAATTGTTATAAAATATGACCTTGAATTCTACCCAAGTGGAAAGTTATGTCTTCTCTTGCTCTATTTTTCTCCATCTTTGGTGGGAAAAATCCATCAAAATGTAACTCGCATGATGGATATTTTGTCTCTCATCTTCAATATCGCAAAGTTGGAAGCATTGCTCCCACTTACTAATTTACTGCTCTGCTACATCCACAATCCTAGCACTATCCTATCCATGGCGCTTTGGCGGATTCAAGTCCTTCACTTGCTACTTGACATCTCTTCTAGCACATGACCCTACATCTATAAGTGGTATCTAGGAACTAGATAGTTCAACAGTCAGAACTTCCAATTGTGCTAATGTACCAACTAGTGACACCTATAAATTCTTAATTGTTTCGAGGATCATCCAAAGAGTATCCTCTATGCCTAAAACCTTTGCATTTAGAGGAGTAATCTCCTCAGTGTATGGTTGCTCAAGCTCAGCCTCAGTACTGGAAGATAAGGTGTCATCATGATCATACTAAAGAGACAATATAACCAATAAGTTCATGTGAATGCAAAATACAATTCCGAAGTCATAATGTTATCCCTTTTCACCTTCTATAAGGTAACTTTTGTTACAATATGTATTAAAGTATTAGACCTTTTGACCTATCAGAATAGATTCAAAAGATATGAGCATTGTTGAGTATATTAAGACCTTAATCATCTATCATTATACAAATTTTCTTAGTAAGTGACTTTTCCTACATGAGTTTATGAATACAAGAACATGCAATAGTACAATTTCATGTTGGCAAAGAAATACGATTAATGTATTTTTGAATGTTTCTTTGTATTGACTTAAAGTAATTATTGCCTATAATTAAAACATTTTTATGCAATGGTATGCCTGAATATATGAATTAAAAAATAATCAAGTCATTTTTATAAATTAATATTATGAGGAAGAAGTAAATCATTTTAAATTTCATTCTTAATAATTGAAGCAAACTCAAAAGAAAGATGCTTTCATAATATTAAACTTTTAAATCTCACCTCTACTTTTCCTTTTCTAATCTAAAATGAAAAGGTACGCACTAAAATGTATTTCCTATAAGCATCTATGAAAGAAAACAGAACTATTCAAGCCTTAAGAATTTCTCATGATCCTACTTAGTTAACTTGGAAGCCCTACATACATCATCATATCTAACATAAAAACTAGAAACTAGTCTATCATTTGAAAGCTCCTAATGGAAGGAATTCATAGCATTTTGAGTTTTTCAATTTGGATACTCCTAGCTCAGGATATGGTACTTTTAGTGCACCTAGGTAGGCATGCCAAGAGCTCATATTAGAGAACATGCTTCTCTCTCTCTCTCTCTCTCTCTCTCTCTCTCTCTCTCTCTCTCTCTCTCTCTCTCTCTCTCTCTCTCTCTCTCTCTCGCTCAGGATTTCTGCCTACTTGTGAGGAAGCTGGCTTGAAATTCCACATACAGTGAACTTTGCTGAAATCAATTCTTTATAAGAGAAATGAATTCCTATGGTGAGAATTGCATGAGGAGATAGAGCAAACGAATTCTCTCCATCTCCTCCACCTCATGTGAGCAAGCAAGTTAGCTAATGAGAGGTGACACATATCAAGACCATTTGCAAATAAATCATAAATGATACACCTGATATAAGGATTGGTGCATGCAAGCACGGACAAGAAAATGCATTTTTGGACTCCTTTTGAGGTTCCATGCTCAAGCCTACACATATCTTGAGGTACCCTCCCCCCAAAGAAAAAATGAACACCTATGAGGTTTTCCTTTTTTTCCCACAGAAATTCTTGAGGAAGATGATTATGTTTCTCACTCTCCACAAAAAATTTCTCCTCTCTCACTCAAGCTTTGATACCAAATGAAAGATTCCATTTAGCTAGGTGCCACTCTCCTCCCAATCCTAAATAGCCCTTGCCCTTGGCACATATAGAGTCTTCTCTAAGGTCCAGACACTCCTCATATGGCCACTTTGAAGAGATGGAATAAACTACAGGAATTGTGCTAGAGCCTTGGTTCCCCAAGCTCTAATTCTTGACCTAGCTAGGGTCCTCAAACAAATGTAAGCAGAACAATGGTAGGCCATCGAGTTTAAAAAAAAAATCAACAATATATTTCTAGGGTATATGAATTGGTGTATGTTTTTATGCCTGCATTTCATACATTTACGTGTATAAATTCACAAACATGTAGATGCATATGTGAATGGATATGTACTTTCATAATTACATGAATGTATGTGTGTGTAGTTATATGCACAATCATGAGATAGAGAGAGAATGTGTGTGTGTACACATGTATGCACCTCCATGTGCTTTTGATTTAGTTCACATGCATCTTACCCTATTTCTCTCTATGAATGCAAAGTTAATTTTGTTCCACAACTTGTGGAAGCAATATCAAGAGCGCCTTCAGAGATCACCTTGCCTTAATGCATACAAAAAATATGTGAAATCTAAAGTTCTAGATGCAAATAAAGATACACCTCCAAACTAAACAATATACAAATAGAAACACAGCTCAATAGTTTATTTGAAACAAAGGAGCTCAACACAAATATATGCTCATGTGACCCTTTTGGCTTTCGAACTTGCCTATCCCCCGATTAATAAACCTACAATATATTGAAAAGGCATGTACATCTTTGGAATATAATGAACGGAGCTTGAGCTCAAAGTAAATGCATTGAGTTTGATGCGCTCTTTGCTCCTATATTATGTATTGTGCACTTGCAACTTCGAGTGGTTGGAATGTACATAAATAGAATATCAGAACCAAATTTTTAATTGAACACTTTCTCTAAACAACCCATGCTTTTAGTATTAATAATTATTCTTAAAATGATAAGAGAATAAGATGTGAAAAGACGAATAGGATTATTAATATTGAAGAAAACATCAGATTTGCGATATAATAGAAAGTGTCTAGTTATTAAACCTGCCATGTTACAAAAGAGTACTTGAAAAAATGAGAGGGACGACCCGGACGACATACGAGGCAGCTTTAAGGCAAATAAGAGAGATATCCCAAACGCGAAAATAAACAAAAACGTACGACGGTCACCGCTTTGGACACTTCCTCTACGAGGAGATAGCCGTCAATGGAACAAGATAAGATGCTTTGTAAGGTTAGCAGAAATACTTTATCCTGGCTATGCCTCATTTCTGAAAACCAAATTGTTGGGCAGCATGTCGTTCGCATTCAGATATCACCCCTGATCCTTTGCAGGGTTTAAGTTCATTTCAACTTGTATAACTTGAACACAGTGCAAGATCATCTCGTTAGCGCATTCAAACCTATTTCACACATTTCAATCTCTAGAATCGCCATAACTTCTACACAATCAATTACCTCAAAATATGTCCTTCGCATGCTCAGGCGTACTCAAATGATGTAGAAGGTAGGCAAATATTACAATCCATCCTTAGTCTCAAACAAAGTTTTCACATGTTCATATTAAAATGGAAATTCGGATGAGGATTATGAGCGTAAGCGCGAACTATAGTCTTACTTCCATTGAGTGCGTTTTCGAGATTCATATATGCTGAAAACAAATTTATCTCCTCTTTCAATCCGACAGCATTTATCATGACCATAGAAACGCATCTTTGATGTTCCTTACCTCCTGTTCTTCGTCTAAAAGAATTAGATGGATGGGAATACAGACAGATGGATGGAGAGATAGATAGATAGATAGATGCGTATTTAGATAGATAGATAGATCCGTATTTAGATAGATAGATAGAAGGCTAGATAGATAGATGGATGGATTGATAGAGATAAGGAATAGATAGGTAAATAAATCGATAGATAAGGAGATATAGAGATAAAAAGCTAGATAGATAGATAGATACATACATACTTGGATAGGGCACTCAGATGATCATGATGAAGGTCTTAACGAGGTATTGACATAAGGATGAATATATTTCCAATGGATGACATTGAAGAAAAATGCTTCCCCATTAAATAGGCAACATGTAAGAATAAATGTCATTTAAGCAAGTTATCCTACAAAGAGGACGCCATTACATAAGTTTAGAAGTTTCCTTTCTATCTCCAAACTCTCCCTATCATTTTTTTCTCTTATCTTTACAAGTTTTAGACCTTGAATGGGATCGGAATTCTTTTCACTTAAGCCATTTTGTTCTGAACTATTCTTAATATGTCCATAATAATACATGAAAATTATGGTCTTCTCTTGCAAAAAATAAAGTTGCTCTATAGTTCGTGTTATATTATAAAAATGAGAATTGCCAATGACCTCTACGCAAATCAATGATTCAAAAAGAGAAAACGTTCAATTCGTATTCCACATGAAGAAAGGTATGGCTCACAGGGGACATTTATGGTGAAACATTTATGCTGCGAGCTGTTCATTGCTTTGAAAGAAATGGTTCGGCTCCATAGATATATGTCCATGGATGAAGGAGGCATCATAGATTTGATAAGAAGGAGAATAAAGCTCACATGAAAAGGGGCATCTCTGGAATTCAAGAGAACGAGATGTGTGCCTCTGTTGACCATTCTTAAGGGGGGGTTACGAAGCACACAATGCATCTAGAAGGGCATTCTTCTCATCAATATAAATTTATGAAGTATGAGATCGAAG
This sequence comes from Ceratopteris richardii, assembly GCA_020310875.1. Classification (NCBI taxonomy): domain Eukaryota; kingdom Viridiplantae; phylum Streptophyta; class Polypodiopsida; order Polypodiales; family Pteridaceae; genus Ceratopteris; species Ceratopteris richardii. The sequence continues at coordinate 111,840,271 of CM035436.1, read as the reverse complement.
ATATAAAGGTCAAGGTGAGATTGCCAAGAACAGTTCTTATGGTCGAACGGCAAGACGAAAGAGAAAAACCAAGAAAGTATTAATAAACATAGAAGATGGAGTGGAAAGATGCAAATATATGGGAAATGATCTAAGTAAAAACGAAGAGGGAGAATTCACAAATCTATTGAGAGAATACAAGGATGGATTTACTTGGACTTATAAAAAATTGAAAGGAGTGATTCCAGACATATGTTCCCATTAGATTCCGATGACATTAGAAGCCAATCCAAAAAAACAAAATCCTTACATATATAATGACATCTATGATGCAAACATATAAGAGGAAATGGATAGGCTGATAGAAGATGCATTCATCTATGAGATGTAGCATATAAAATGGGTATCCCCCATCTTTGTCGTTCCCAAGACCAACGAAAATTTGTGCATTCGTTACAAAAGAGTACTTGGATAAAAATGAGAGGGTCGACTCGGACGATATACGAGGCAGCTTTAAGGCAAATGAGGACGTCGTTATGACGCACGATCCGAAACAGGGGAAGCGCCACATATACGAGCTATGTGGCTCTGTCTCTTGCTTTGTTTCAGACGAAAAGGACACAATACGCAATTAACAAGGCTATGTTCGCATCGCCGTGCTGTTTCTTGTTTTTTCGTTTTCTTCATCTTCGAGTTTTAGATGAGAGTCGGACTGTTTAGAAGTTAAACTGTTTAGAAAATAAAAAGATTATTAGGATATTTGTAACGCGAAAATAAGAAAAAACGTACGAAGCTCACAGCTTTTGACGTTTCCTCTATGAGGAGATATCCGTCAGTTGAACAAGACAAAATGCTTTGTAAGGTTAGCAAAAATACGTCCTTACTATGCTCTGGTGTACTCATATGTTGTACTAGACAAACAACTAGTACAATCCTTCCTTAGTCTTACACAATTTTTCACATGTTGATATTAAAAAAAGGAAATTCGGATGAGGATTATGAACATAAGCACGAACTATAGTCTAATTCGCATTGAATGCATCTTCGAGATTCCTATATGCTGAAAAAAAATTATCTTCTCTTTCAATCTGACTACATTTATCATGACCACAGAAACGGATGATTGATGTTCTTTACCTCCATTTCTTGGTCTAATAAACTTAGATGGATGGGAATATTTGTTTGGAAAAATGGATGGACACTTCAAGTGATGAGTATGTACTGCCAAATCCTGCTTAGTACTAGCCCTTAGTAGCTTCAGAGTTGATAAGTGGACCCTCTTAGCTTTCCAATGCCACCATAAAAGTGCCAATGTACTTTGGAAATGATGTATGAAAGTATTTGATCAAAACAGACTACTTCTCAATAGAAGAATCCAAGAAAACTTTCTATTTTGGATCATACACCTACTGCTTGTAATGCTCAATACAACCAATAAAGTACGAATTGGAAACATTACTTTTAGAGCTATCTAGTTTGCTTAGTAAGCTAATGATGCCAAGTGGAATCACTTGAAATGATCAACTATGCACAGAGGAATCAATTTAGCAAAATTATCATTACCCCCGCTTTTTTAGGACCTCTATAGGTATTGACTAGTGAGTGCATGGATGCAGATTTCTCTCAATTGGCTGAATAGAATTTCTTCAACGTTTTCAGCATGTAGATAGCTTGGAGCTGGTTCCAACAAGCTATAGATAATTGAATTTGGTGAAGAAATGAGTGAGATATGAGCAGCACAAGTTGATAGTAGAGAATGACTATAACGGAGATGTCATAGATAAACAATGTAAGTATAATGTATTAATGAACAATGCTGTACAATTTCATAGGCTTGGTAATCATAGCGCTGTGATGATGAATGGTGTAGGCTACAATGTAGTCCTTCCACAAATAAAGAAACACAATGGAGAGCTCCGGATATGACCATACTCTCACCGTGATTTTTTCATGAGAGTTTATATAAGTGTTCTAATCAAATTTGAATTTGAATTCAAATTTTGGCTCTCTCTAAAAGTGTACCTTCATTTTAGGAGATATTCTCTCAAAGTAGTTGTTACTTTCCAACTAATCAATTCCACGACTTTTTGTAGGTAGTTACAAATATTCTCAAGTCAAAAAATGACTTTTACAAGGGTAAATAAGTAATCCTCCACTAGTAATGGTTTCCATGAAACTTCATATGTGTATAAGCTACATGCCAAATGTGTAGGCTTATGATTTGCACCAACAATATTGGAGACAGTTCGATAGAGAGATAGATAGGCAGATAGATCCGTATTCAGATAGATAGATGGACAGATAGAGGGATAGATAGATAGATAGATAGATTGATGGATGGATAGATAGAGAGCTAGACGTATACATAGATAAATAAATCTATACATAAGCAGGTAGAGAGATAAGAAGCTAGATATATAGATAGAAATATACATCGATAGATAGATACATACATACTTGGATAGGGCACACTGATGATCATTATGAAGGTCCTAAAGAGGAATTGACATAAGGATGAATATATTTCCCATGGATGAAATTCAAGCAAAATGCTTCCTCATTAAATAGGTAACATGTAAGAATAAATCCCATGAAGCAAGTTATCCTACAAAGAGGACGCCATTATATAAGTTTACAAATTTCCTTACGACCTCCACACTCTCTGTTATGTTTTCCCATCTCTTTACAAGTTTTAAACCTTGAATTGAATCGGAATTCTTTTCCTTAAGTACGTTTGGTCTGAGCTATTCTTAATATGCACATGGTAATACATGAAAATTATGGTCTTCTCTTGCAAAAAATAAAGTTGACTCTATAGTTCATGTTATATTATAAAAAAAAAAACTCCCAATCAACTCTACAAAAATCAATGATTCAAAAAGAGAAAACGTTCGGTTGGGATTTCTCATGAAGAAAGGTATGTCTCAAAAGGGATATGTATGTGGAGAGGTCTTCATGTCTTTCAAAGAAATGGTTGCATTCCATAGACGTATGTTCGTAGATGAAGGAGGTGTCACAGATTTGATAAGAAGGAAAATAAATCTTCACTCTTCCATGTGCTACATGCAATCATAAATAATATGTTTTGACATGTTTGTATAGTTATGTATGTGAACACTTAGAACCATTATGATAGTTATTTTCTTATATAGAAAGTTTCTTCACCTCGCGTGTGTATATATATATATATATATATATATATATATATATATATATATATATATATATATATATATATATATATATATATATATATATATATATGTGTGTGTATATATATATATATATATATATATATATATATATATATATATATATATATATATATATATATATATATATATATATATATATGTGTGTGTGTGTGTGTGTGTGTGTGTGTGTGTGTATGTATGTGTGTGTGTGTGTGTTTTATTTTAGAGATGTACATGCTTGGAGGAACGAAAAGTTCCTTGCTCGGGGGATAGCCAAGGCCAAAAGCTAGAGAGTTCATGCAAGGTACGTACTCATGATGGCGAGATTAGTAGAGGGAACTTAGAGAGAACTCTAGATGGTGACTAGGCAAGGGCTATAAATAGGCTGGGAGGTGATTCCCAAGAATGTTATTCTCCATTTCCCACATTTTCTATTAGAGCATGAGCGAGAGAGAGAGAGAGAGAGAGAGAGAGAGAGAGAGAGAGAGAGAAGGAATGAGAAGAAAAGAGAAGAAAATAGAAAGACAAGAAGGAAAAAAAGAAAGAGAAAGAGAAAGAGATGAAGAAAGAAAGAGAAGGAGAAAAAGAAGAAGGAAAGAAAATGAAAGAAACAAAGAAAGAGAAGAAGGAGAAAGGGAAATAAATAAAGGGGAGAAAGAGAAGAGTAGATAGAGAGAGAAGGAAGAGAAAAAAAGAGATATGAGAAGAGAGAAAGAAATAGCGAGGAAGTCAAAAGAGAGAGAAGAGCAAGAGATAGAGAGGAAGGATAAATGATAAATTAGGAAAGAAAGGTAGAGAGAAAAAGATGAAAGCATATGGAGGAGAAAGAGAAAGGATGAAAGAAGAGAAAGACAGAAGAAGAAGGAGATCTTAAGTGAGAGAAAGTGAAGACTAAAGAGAGAAGTAAAAGATTACTAAAGAGATAAGAGCAAAGAAAGAGCATGGTTAGCATACCTACCTTTACTAAACTAGCCATAACTCTCTCATGTGATGTCAAACTTGGATGATTTGACATGTGATGTCCAACTTGGATGATTTCACTTGGTATAGAAGTAGACTTCAAGGGCTTTCCAATGAGTGGCTAGAATCAATCATGGAAAAGTTAGAAACCACTTGTAGAGAATATTTAATTCTCTGCATATCTCATCAAGGAAAGATGCTGCCCACTCACCTAGCTCCATTGTTTTGGCCATAACTTCCTCATAGAATATCAAAATCAAGAAACTCAAACTAGTATAGATTCTAAACTTCAAGCCCTTTATGTAGATAGTTTTATGCCATATTTTGATCATTGCAAGCCATCTCTGCACATGCTTTTAGATGGCTATTGACTATTGCAAAACTCTTTTTGAGTGAATTGAGTGCTTAGTTATGCTAATTAGGAGGTCCTAATCATATTTTAAACCATTTTGGATACGAATGAAGTTATTTTCATACATTTGCATCATATGTTTGCTCTCCAATATATTCATTTGAATACTTTTCGCATCAAAGTTTACAATTTTGCATTGTTTTTTCTTCCAATGTTATGAGACTAACATGGGAATGTGCATGAAAGTTAGTTTTATATGGATTCATCTATGCACATGAAGTTACACTAACTTATTTTGACTCATAAAAGCATGCATAGTTTATTGTTGTCTGTTTTAAGAACATTTTTGGAGGTGTTGGAGCAATAAAAGACCTTGTTGTGAGGGCATGTAGAGCCCAACTACAAGTACTAGAAAAGTTTTTTATTTGTAGCTCTTTGGAGCTAAGAGATTGGTTTTCTTACCACTAGGTTGATGCCTATCATTGTGATGGTTATTATTATTATTTTTTTCATGCTTCATTTTCCTGCAGAAGTGTTGCCGAAATTTTTGTAACCATATGGCATTATATGCCATGTGAGAACTAGATTGATGTGTTGTAAGAGAGAGGAAGTCTTATGTGTGCATGAGTGGAGAAGAGAAGAACATGCATGAGTGGATGCATGCATACATAGATATTATGATTGTTAAAAAGTTGAAGTGCATGATGCATTTTTTGTCTATAGAGGATCACTTTTATGTATCACCATGACAAGTTAGGGTGAGCATGAGGTGTCTGATAGAGGTACCATCCATAGGCTAATTGTGCATTTAGAAAGAAAATGACAAGGTATATGCATCAAGTACAACTAATATGTGTTTTCGTCTAGTAACACACGAGCACATGAATCATTCGTCATGTGAGTCTATGTACTTAATATAGAAGTTTATCACGAGTCAGCACAAGACTGCTATGGTTATTTTGGTCAATACAATTATTAAATGCTTGTATATGATTGTTTTTTATGAGGTTAATGAATGTGCAAGAAGCACAATGAATAAAATGACATCATTAGATATTCTTTTTCATTGAAAGGTGGATACTATGTAAAGAGTAGATTTTTCAACCAGACGATTTGGATGGTTAATTGATCTGCATTGATCTAGACAATCATTATATGCATGGATATGTTTCCATGTCATAATCAATCCAAGAGAATGAATAAGTATGTCTAATAATAAGGATTAACATCTGTCTCCATTTTTTCGATTCAAACAATAATTAAGCAAATAGTTAGTGAGGTAGCAGCCTCGTAGAGATTTCAATTCTACTCTTTGAGGGAATGCCCAAATTTATTGAAATTTGAAGGGAAAGTAGCTCATAGTCTTTTCTTTGAGCTGACAAATTTTCACTAAATTAAGATATTTTTACAAAGGTCAAATGACCTCTGTACTAGACGTGCTACCAGTAGAGGTATAGGCCTGAAACAATGACATAGGTCTATTACAAAGGGCATTTCTCTTCATTGGTAGATCCAAATTGAATGATTTTTCTTTGAATTAAAATTCTAATAAAGAGACAGTGTGACTACAAATTTTCATTACTTTTAGAGATCCTTTGATGGGTCAAAGAAGCTCTGCACATCAAAGTGCAGCCTCTATAATTTGTGAAATGACCAAAGACCATGTCACATAGAGATGCTTGTTTCTCTTAGCTCAACTACTCAAATTGGATGCTTTTTCTTTCTAAAATTATCTAAACCATCTTCAAATATTTTTGTTTCAAAATTTCAAGATGAAATGTTTCTCCATCTAGGAGATATAAATAAAAGAGTAAAAGTTTGGATCTGCAAATATTTAAAATATTGGAAGTATAGAGGCTTAGTATTTTGGTAATTGTGAAAGGCTCAAATGTCCAAATACTATGAAATATATATCAATAATTTTGCATAGTAGTAGCTCTATGCCGTTACAATTTGAAAGAAATTGAATATAATATGGTAGTTCAAATGACCTATTCTTCTTAGAATAGTTACTCACGAGGATTTGCCAAAGAGTGGTACATGTGTTTGTTGAACACATGGTTGTTTCATATTAGAAGCTCCAATTTGAATCCAAAAAAATTGGAACAAATACTCCAGTGTAGGCCCTATGATATACCCAACATTCAAAGATTTTTTAATTTAACTTCATAGTTAGAAGATATTTTAAAGGTGCAACAACATTGTTTTGAGGTTCACCCAAGCATAGGTATAGCAGAGATATTTCAATGAGTATTTGATTGAATTTTGAATTGAAATTTTGTGAGCCTAACCAAATAAAATGATCTAGATTTGGGCACAAATAAAATGAAATTTGGAGTTTTTTTTATCAGTATAAGGGCTTCAAGAAGATCCAATGTATATTTTTAGAGTTGGTCATCAAGTGTTCGACCCTTCCAATGAAATGGCTATAAAACTCTGAGGAAATAAACAAATCAAGTGATTTTTGAGGTGAATTAAAGCTTAAGCAAACTACATAGGGCTGGAAAATTGCATACATTTTCCAGGAGTAAAAGGTAGTTGAAATTAAGATTTTATCTAGTTGGAAATTGTTTATGCAAGAGATATTGTTGAAAGGAAAAGATTTTCCATAGGTTTTTATGATATTTTTTTCATATGGTTTGATCACCATGGGCTGGCCATGCTCCATATACTTGTTTATTGATCATTTTTTTATGGTGATTATTCTTTGTAGGATAGAGAAGACTTTGTCAAAATTTTCAGAAATATATATAGTGCCATGAGAGCATGGGATAGGAGAACTTCGCTAGTTGTTCTCATTTCAGATAATTGGATTCATAGAAGTTGTATAAATTCCAATTTATTGTCAAGTTAATATTTGGTTCAAGTCACATGATAAGTTATTTGATTCAAGCCGCATGGTTCACACCTATAGTTGAGTTGATTTATTATATAGTTTCTCATTTCTCAACTCAAGATGAGTTGATGTTACAGATAGTATGAGTGATAAGAGTCATAGGAATGACTATGTTCTTTCCATAGAGGGAAGGAAACACTTCAAGAACACTTCATGATTGCATTTATTATTATTCACTATCATGAGTACTCACCAATCTATTAGTGTATTTTTTCGGAGACGTGTTCGACTTTAATCTCATACACACATCTATATGGGGTATAAAGTTTGGTGGTATGGGATATCAAACTTTGTATTCTACCTAGGTGAAGGATAGAGGATATGCGAGAAAAGTCTCTAAGATTGTATTTTTGATATGATTTGGAGTTCATTCATATGATCTTCTTACTATTGGTCAACAAAGCGGTAGTTGAGACAGTCACTCTGTATGTGATCACAAACAAGGAAAGTCGTGAGGCTAGTAGCCTAGAAGTAGAAAGGCAAGGTTTGCACAGAAGAACTATGAATATGCAATTGCATTGAGAAGAAATTCGGAGTATGTACTACTTTATTAGATATGCCTAAAGATAAATACCAGTTTTCAATGTATTTAGTGGGATCTTATTATGGTCCTCATTATATTTGGGAGTGCCAAATTATTACAGTAGTTTACTAGAGACATTCCTAGTTGTGAATGATTTGATCAAAGTAATGATTAGACACTTGTGCTCAGAGATAAATCAAGTTTCATCCACTTGGAACATCTTGCATGTTATTATTGAGAAGGTGGTGGGAGTTCCACTAGTTGCTATACTTTCTTAGCATGTCTTCATTTCGCATGATGCACTTAGTTCCGCATGGTGTATTGGAATTTACTTTGTACAAGAGATATTTTGATCCATAATTTGGATTATAAAATATGATAGATCGAGATCCATACTTGGGATTATTATATATGATAGATCGAGATTTTCATCCATAGTTTGGATGTGATAGATTGAGATCACGGTCCCTAGTTTGGATCATTGACAAATTGACATCTTGGTCCATAGTTTGGATCATTGATAGATTATCATCTTGGATTCAGAGTGGATCATGATGTGATTTTCTTGAGTTTTATTTCATTACAACGAGTAAATCTAGCAAATTTACTTGAGCTTAGAAATTAAGCACTATTTGAAAAATATTTCCATTTATCTTTAATATTTTTTCCACAGAGATTGGGACATAGTCACATTGTTTTGAATTAGCATAACAGTTTTCATTACTCTAGTGGAGTAAGTCATTTGCATGATTACACCATATGAGAAGTTGTCAATGGGTATTGCAGGGAGACAAAGGCAAGCTGCCAAGGTCTCTACAAGTGACAAGTCCTCACAAGTTAGTGGTCAAGGTGTAGGAATAGGGAGTCTGAGGATATTCCGAGTACTTATGCTATGCACATATGGACTCATTCCGCCTCATAGGGATTCCTAGAGACGAGTTGTCTACTTTTTGACAATCTAGTATTTCACACACCTAGCACATTCTACTCTTTTTATTTGGAACCACAGATTTTGATTCCCGGGTTTATACCTCCTTCTATATCATTGAGGACAATGATCTTTAGAAGGGGACTGAGTGTTATATTCCAGAGATGTACATGCTTGGAGGAACGAGAAGTTCCTTGCTCTGGGGATAGCCATGGCCAAAAGCTAGAGAGTTCATATGAGGTACTTACTCATGATGGCTATATAAGTAGAGGGACATTAGAGAGAACTCTAGATGGTGACTAGGCAAGGGCTTTAAATAGGCAGGAGGTGAGTCCCAGGCATCTCATTCTCTACTTCTCACAATGTGTGTGTGTGTCTGTGAGAGGATTTCTTGCCATTTGTGATTGTTCTACCTAATTTTCTAAGTAACATTTCTATTGACCATTCTTAAGGGGGGGGGGGTTACCAAAGTACATAGTGCAACTTTCTCTTCATGTCTTCCAAAGAGCTTCCCCTTTGAGGAAATTCCAAAATTTAGAAGATCATTTTGATCGTGCTGCTAAGTAAAGCTTGCTTCACAAGCTTTGACATTGCATACTAGTAGGATCAATTAGAGTGTTCCTCTCTCTCTCTCTCTCTCTCTCTCTCTCTCTCTCTCTCTCTCTCTCTCTCTCTCTTTCTTTCTCTCTCTCACTCTCTCTTTCCCTCTCTCTCTCTTTCCCTCTCTCTCTTTCTCCATGTAACTAAGTTAAATCTTCTATCCTATCTCTCTCTCTATTAATCTATCTCCTTCTCTCTCTCAATGTGACTTTCAATCAATCTATTGTGGGGAATCCATTATCTAGAGAGAAAACACCATTTCTCCTATTTCTCTATGTCTTAGTCGGAGGAACCATTCATTTTCTATGACACATTAATGAGGCTCCACAATCATGTACACTATTTTGTAGCTAATAATGAAGATGATATTTTGGACACAAACAAGAACCGAGAAGCCATGCATCTTTCAATAACACTAACAAAGAATTTGGATCCCTCTATCTCTCCCTCTCTTTGTGAATCTTTTCTTTTGGATCAATTTCATAAATATGGCTTTTCATTTAGGCTTTGCAATTGAGAACACCTATCCTAAAGATGTCATGAGTTGTCTCTTTAGTAGTATATCATTTACTATCTCTTTTGCATTATTTTTCTTTTCTAGATCTAAAATCAATGCGGTGTTAGGAGATTTCATCATCTTTTCCGTTTTTAATTCTTGAGTATTATCTCTTGATTCTAGTTTTTTTCCATATAAGTGTTTTATCTCTCATGATTTTTTTCTTTGCTTCTTTTGTATTTGATTTTACTTTTTTTATTTCTTTCCTTCTCTTATTTATTGTCTTCTACCTTCTTCTTGAGAAGTACAAGACTCCATGAACTAGAATTTTTTCTCATTATTCTTAGTATTCTCTTCATTTTCCTTAGCTTGTTTTCTAGTAATATGCCTTTTATGTTGTTCCTCTTCTTGCATCTCATCTCTTCTTCTACTCTCCTCAACATTGGCAATGTGTGAGTAGATGGACATATGATCCATATGATATCCCAAAGCAGTCTTCTACATGAGTGTATCTTTAGCTCTCACCAAAGCATAAATTCAGTAATTATTTTAGCACTATGATTTATCTAGTACTTTATCAATTGCCCTCACATGTCTCCAACTTAGTTGCATAGATGCTTGCATTAGTATTTGATAAAGTTTCATATAACTTCTGCATTCTTCCCTACCCCTAGTTTATAGCTATAGGTATAGGAGTCTTGAAGTCTTATAATGTATTATCTACATCTACAAGGAATTGGTGATCTTTTGCTAGCTTCAAATCTTTCCATGCATACAAAAAGTGTTCCTATGCATCCAATTAGAGACACTTTCTTCCTCTAGTTTCGTGTTTATCATTGGGTCCATTATCTCTTTGGTACATAGTTGAGTTGGTGGCATAAGTAGTGATTGAGAAATAGGCTACAAGAGAGGGGTAGCTCGAGGCATCATGTATATTTGGAAAATATTCGGTATGTGCATATGATCTCTTTGGTATGGACTTCCTTTACTCTTACTCAAGTGAGATGAAACAAGGCCTTGAAAAGCCATAGAATTCATATCCTTATGAAGGCTAGCCATCTCTTTTGATAGAGATGATTGCATCGGCATAGCATTCTCAAGTAGCTTAATTAAAAGTTCTAATTGAGGTTCCAATGCACTCTAAGGTGCCAATATCACATTGGTATAGCCAATGTTCTAGACACATTTCATTTCATTGGTGCAAAAGTCTCTCTGGACTAAAATTGAGGACTATCCTAGAATAGACTATTGTGGCCTCATGTGAGAAACAACCCTTACCTCTCTCCCTACCATCTTGTGGTTCTCATTTAGCTGCAATAAGTTATTGGACTCTTCAATTCTTCTCTCAAGTGTACCCCTCTCTTCAGGACTTCAAATCTTGAGAAACAGACTTACCAGATCCATGTTTAGGTAATCTCGATCCACATGAGGGAGTTGAGTATATCTCCTCATAAATGTATTCAGCAAACGTTTTAGGGATGATGTGGAATTTTGGGAATGAACCCACCTTTTAATTCCTTCTTGATTATGCTGGCTAAGATCCTATAAATAAAATACCTTATGTATCTCTTTTCTAAAATGATTTCATTTCTTCTCAACAAGTACCTATATCACATCCAGAATTGACCCTTAAACTAGCTATGAGAAGTAACGTGGAAGAATCACTTCAAGCAGTCCTTGGATCTCCTCTTCCTCTTGAAAAATATCTAGGTACTAAGTGACATCAATCCCAATCATTAACCCTTTATCTTTAAGATTGGACTCTACAACTTTTGCTCCTTATTTCTTAACCCTTTGACAAATTTCTAAATCCTCCTTCTCATGTTCGCTCTAGACTGCAAGAAAGTATCTAGAGTAATAGGAACAATAAATTCCCTTAATTAAAATTTGAGCTCAGAGAAAATCTCACTTATATTTATTTCCAATGAAAGAAAATTAGGCTTTCCACAAGGCTTTATTTCATCTCTCAATTGCTTTCATGGATTTAGTTCTTTAATCTTGCTCTTCTTTTCAAGAGTTTGAAGAAAAATCCTTGACCTTTTGACTAGGGTTTTGACTAATATGTATTTGATCTGCATCTTGGGATTCAAGCCAAGTTTTTGTGTTAATTGTGAGAGCAAATGATCACTTGTAGTCATGCTCTTCTAAATTCTAGAGTTTGAGGGTGAGAATGTTCACTCTAGGTTTCGTGTTCCTTCTCTCTTCCCAAGGACTAGATCTATAGGTGATTCCCTCTAGGTGTTTTAAAAATAGAGCTTGAATGTAACCTTTAGCGTTTAGTTATTTGAGTTGAAATCTCTTTGTAAGGTTTGAAAGTGTTTGAGTTTTAATTTTATTCTTACTAGTCTGGGCTTTACAACCCTATCCTATGCATAAGATTTTTTCTTTTGCTTGATCTTTGATACTTTATTCAATTCTTTCTTCTTCTTTTTTTGAAGGTTTCATGAAGAAGTTTTCTAATATCAATCAACAAGTAAAAACTTCATTCACATCAGGTTCATTATGTCGAGAAGGAAAGAATACCCTTCATTCAGCGATACATGCTAGGGGTCTTTTAGGCATAGTTTTCCAAATCTCTCTTATGCTTCAATGGAAGTAGAGAGTATGCGGATGTAATAAAGATTTTACTCTACTTAAAGAAACATGTATGACATTCATTTGGCGTGACGTAGGAGGACGAGAAGACGCATTAGAAATCATTGATGAAGGTGTGTGACTATCAGTTTCTACATTCTACAGAAGTTCACAAGATTATATAGACCAACTAATTGAGTGTTCCATGAAAATTATTGTGCAAATGTAACTAGTTTCCATGGAATCTACAAGATATACAAAAAACTTATCCTAATATATATAGAATAAAATGGACTACTTCTTAGAGATAAAAAATATGAATAATCAATGAAATTTCACCACTAGAAAACCCTTGTAGGATATCGTATCTCCTTCCAAACTCAACAACCTCAAAAACCATTTCATCATACCTACATCAACTGCGAAAAGCGAGTCCTTGCACTCTTGTCTCATGTGCTTGTCATGTCCATGTGCTAAAAGTAGTTGATTCTATGTCTTCAAAACTCTTGTTACAGGTATATGTATCGAATCATGAAAGATTTGCTACTACAGACAATCCTCACATTATCTTTACTCTACACTATCGAAGAGAAGGGGCATGGTTGCGAAGGGAGGACAAGGTTGGATCAAACCTTTGTCTCCATCAAACAAGTGGGGTATGCACACTTCACACCTTCTAGTGATACTCAAGGGACCCCTTCCTGCACTTTAGGGACAACAACAAAGCAGGTCGCTGTCGTGATCGTGATTCAAATTCGAGGAAGGAAAAGCAAGTGACATTTAACTCAGGAAACGTTTTGATGACATGATCACAACTTGGTGGTTTTTATCGTTGATGGTGACTTTCATTCTATTCCAATGCTTGATCATCGTGCATGTAAATACAATCAAGGATCATTGAATAATGACCTTGTAAATATATGCTACTTGTATGAGAAATTTGTGTACGTTGGCATAGTGCATATGCATACGTGTGTTTATGTGTATATATTGTACATGTGCGGGCGGGCACGGATGTGTACCACATGACTACGTATTTATGAGTGTTAATGTGTACATATAAATATGCACATAGATATCTTTGTATTAGCATGTGTATGTTTAATCTTGCATGTGTGAGAGCATGAGGTATGTAGGTATGTATATGTGTATAAATGAAAGTGTGTAAAGTATATGCATTGTGTAAAGTATATAAAATTACAATATATTGTATTAATAGGAGAATTATAATGCATGATTTTGGGTTTTTCCCTTTCCCTTTTTTTAGCATGGTGGTAACATGGAAAAAGGATCCAGATTTCATGGGGATGTCTTCTGAAACAAAGATTGAGAGGAAAAGAAAGAGATTTGATTCCATTTGTGGTCAAACATAGTACGAGTGGTGGAGTATGGAATCTTGGTACTCGAGATATTTTTGGAAGGTTCTTCATGAATGATAGAGGAGTCCGTGAGGGAGAGGGCATATTATGTGAAAGCCAGTGGAGAGTTTTTTTGGAGGGTGGTAGCTAAGGGGTTTTCTATTCTTCGATCATTGGAGGAGGAAGGAGATAGAGAACAAAGCCTTTCTGCCATAGATTTTGAAGCTCTGTCATCCTGAGGCATATGTTATAACCATGCTGCTCTACTTTGTGTCCATCATGCATGAGATTGCGGGCTTACGAATCCTCAATTAAGTGTCATCAATCTTCGCAAGTTCTAAAATCATCAACCAAGCAGCGCTACTGCTATTAGGTGAGCAATAAATCAAGAAGCATATGCTACAGACCATAAGATAGTGATTGTGCTTGTGGGTGCGAGATGTACAAAATGTTTGTGTTGCGAAGTGGGATGTTGTAGACTGCTCAAAAGAAAATGTGAAGCTGTCATTTAAAAGCTATGCAGCCTAAGATCCTTTGTGGCACAAAGAGAACAAAAAAAGGAGAATTCTCTAGTAGTCTATTTAAAGCTAGGACGTCTCCAAAAAAACCCATCTGATAAGAAAATAGTGATCTGCAACCATCTCAAAGCTTCTGATTCCTAAGGTGCATTTGGAAGTGGATGCCTGATCCATGGTACTAAATAGTCTAGTATGTAGCGATTCCATAACTTCCACTCCTTCTTATCCAGGACTCAAAATGGAACATCTGGCTAAGATGCTCTATTTTCTAAAGAAACTAAACCAAATTCTCATCTTAAGAAATGTATGGTCTTAACTTTCTAATATGAAAAAAAGATGAACTTTGCATATATTTGGCAATTGTAATTTGTATGCCACATCACTAATCTTCTTGATTACTATCCAAGGTCTAGAAACTGTAGGGGATAACTTGGGTTTCTAACCCATTGTCAGTGATGAACAAAGTGTAACCTATAAACACATGATGGCCCTCTTGAAACGTTCGTGGTGTACAATGTCGATCTACAAATGCTTTCATCCTTCCAGTAGCTTGTTGTAGATTGAGATGATCTCTTTTCAAGTTAGCCCATATACCCATTAGAAATTATAAAGCACTCGGAGATTTCTTGGATAACCCAATGGTTGCTAGACGATTGGGGATAAATCCATAAATCACCTAAAAAAGTACCAAATAATTAGACTTGTGTTTCCAACTATTATAAGGAAACTCAACCAATGGTAGGAAATTATCCAAATCTGTTTGCTTCTCAAAAACATATACCAATAGCATATCTTCCAGTATCTGATTAACTCTTTTGCTCTAAACATCTATCTATGGATGCTCTCCACTATTCATCTTGATTTGAACTTGAATCCTATTGAACATGTGTTTCCAAAAGTTTGTGGTAAACCTAATCCAATATGAATTTCCATAGACCAAACAATCTAGAAATATTCTCAATAAATAGTTCCACAACTTGCAGAGCCTCCATTGATTCCTTTGTAGGGATAAATTGTGTGATTTCTCTCAAACAATCAACCACTATATAAATAGCATTCTTCTACCATTGTGTCCTAGGTAAACCCATTATGAAGCCCATGGAAATATTGTCCCAACAGTTATGATATTTCCAATATCTATAGTAGACCTATAGGACTAGTCCTCTCTACTTTATTCACTTAAGATTTAAAACACTCATTTACATAATTGTTTACATCTCTAACCATCTTTTGCCACCAAAAAGTACATGTAATGAACTACCCAAGTTTTGTAAACTTCCCTTCTTGGAAATTAGGCACACAAATCTTTTTTTTTCTCTTAAGAAAACCTTCCTCCATTTCAAAATTAGAAAATGCCTTATGCTCATTAATTTCTAAAAACTTGTTAATTATAGACTAACAATAAGCATCATCAATATGAGAATCTAAAATCCATTCACAACTATATTCATTTTTCCTTTCTTATATAGAATTTCCATGTGAAATTCTTGCATCAACTCGACCCCTCTAGCCAATCCGCCCAAAAATCAAGCGGGGAAAAGATTTAGGTTAATGTTTTATGATCTATGTATACATCAAAAGTTTCCCCAAACAAGTGGTGTTTCCAAATCTTCAGAGTATGAACTATCACATATAGTTCATGTTCACGGAGAAGCAGATTTCTTTGAGCTAGAGAAAGTCTCTTACTTTCAAAAGCTACTGGTCTGCCATCTTGAATTAAAGCTACATCCATTGGGATGTCACTAGCATCCATTTCAATTTTAAAAGGTTTTGGGGATCTACCACTAATAAAATTGAAGCACTTGAAACTACTTGTTTCAATGTCTCAAATCTTGGTGTGGCACACTAGTCAACACAAACTTTTGATTATTGCACAACGAATCCATCAATGGTGCAGCTTTGTGTGAATTGATGGCCGTTAAGCTCCTATAAAAGCCCAATAATCCTAAGATTGGCCACAATTGGCACTCATTCTAAGGAATCTGCATATTAAGGATCATAGAAACTTTCCTTCACTAGATGTGAGATAATAACATTGTGCATCAATCGTGTGTCAAAAAAAAACTTTAACAAGATGACCATTAACCTCTCCACTCATGACAACGAGCTCCATGTTCAAAAACTAATACCCTTTCTAAGCAACTAGGGAAAACACCACATCTACAACATTCTTCACCTTCTTTCTGAGTGTTATGTTTAAACAAGGATGTTTGTCTTTAGATGGAGGATTGATGAGAGTGTGTGTAGGTCAGAGGTCAAAATCTTAAGGAGATGATGGAATGGACAATGAGGACTCTTGCCTGTGCACTATCATCTCTTCTTCATCTTGATCTTCTTCTTCTTCTTCTTCTTCTTCTTCTTCTTCTTCTTGTTCTTCTTCTTCTTCTTAGGACACATTCTATAATCATGTAGACCGAGGCATTCGTAATAAAGACCCTCACACAAAGCCTTTGCATAAAAGCTATGTGTTCCATGCAAGCATTTAATTTTCTCTTTGCACAACTGGAGGTCTTAATGATATTCATTTGTCTATTAGATGCTAGAACTAAAGCTCTAGGCTTTTTGAATCTTGTCCAAGTATTTCTCCTGAAGGTTGTACTCAAGAGCATAGCCCATCCTCCAACACCAAGGCAAGATCTACTACCTTATTTAAGGTGAGGTAGCACTCCTTGCACACATGTGGATGCAACTTCTCCTTAAGCCCAAGCACAAACTTAATGCACCTGAAAAAATTCAAGCACATGATCTGGTATCTTCAATAGAATTTCTCTATACTTATCTACATATTTTTGCACTGTAAATCTTCATTGCTCCAAGACAAACTAGGCATCTAAAGTACTCTCATGTAGAGGAACAATTTTTTTTTATAAAATATGATCTTGATTTCTCCCCAATTAGCAAGTTATATCTTGTCTTAATCTATTTTTCTCCACCATCAGTGGGCAACATCCATCAATATTTAAGTGCCATGATCTATCTTTTGTTTCTTATCATTGATCTTGCAATTTGACGCATTTCTCCCACTAATTTACTTATCTATTGCATCTCTCATCTTGGCACTAACATATCGGTGGTACTTTGGTGGATTACAGCCTTCACTAGTCACTTACATCTCTACTAGCACATGCCCCTACATCTATAAGTGGAATCTATGAACTAGATGGTTTAGAAATCCAACTAGTGTTGGTGCAGACCAATCACCAATTGAAGGCTTGGAAGATCAAATGATGAAGGAAGAATCAATTCCTAAAGTGTGGAAGAAGATTACATTTAGAGGACAAGAGAAGTGTACACATATGTACATTAGTTTAGTCATAGCTGACTTAGATCTTTTGTTTAGAAAGAATCATGTACAAATTTATCTATAAATACTTTGAGAAAAGTCGGGGCAAATATGAGAGCATATGTGACAATAGTTAGAAGCAAAAATTGAGGAAGTTAGAAGTCATGAGATAGAGGAAAAGTTAGTTGAGTTAGCTCTCATCACTCAACTGTATTTCTTCTGAGTAAATGAAAATTTTTGCGCCCGATGTTTCTGCGTGTTCTCCTTCTACAGTAGATCAATTGTGAAATGCTTTTGTACAAGTCTAAGTTGGAAGTTGCTTGACCTCTGTGCAAAGTTTTAGCTTCCAATTGTAATCAGGCTGAGTGAATTAAGTGTAGGAACATTCATATGTGAAGTGTGTTCACAGGTTCCTAAAACAGGCGCAGATTTTGAAGTCAATGTTTTGGTCATTTCTCCCAGCACAGTTTAAAGTTTTGCATGAGTGAGAGCTTAATCTTTAAGTTAAAAGATAAGCTACTCATGGCTAGAAGCATTTTGGAAAACGGGTTCTATTCAAGGAGAACCAAGTTTTAAAAGTTGCAGGTGTAAAATCGACTGTTCTGAATGACAGTTTCTGATATAGGTAACTTGTGAAGTCAATTTCTCAAGTTATACTAAAGCTTTTGAAGTAATTCAACTTGGAGGAGATGCGCAATCTCTAGGAGATGATTCGTACAAAGTTTCATTAAAAACTTTACACGTTTGATAGGTCAATGTGAAGAAATAGTGCAGCAGACTTTTCTGTGTATCATCTTCTTCACAGATTTGTTAATTTTTGATAGTTAGCAATTGATCCTCTAAATTAGTGGAGTGTTTGACTTACTCTTGGTATAGAGGTGCTCTAATCACAAGAGTAAGTTGTTCTTTTGGAGATTAACATTCTCCATCAGTGGTATCAGAGCAGGAGACATCAATTTGAAGAAAGGAGGATCCCGACTGCTGCAGATTCAAGAAATTCAACACTTGAAGGACTAAGAAGTGAAAGCTTGGAGTCAAAGCTCGAGGAGAAGACTATTTGACATCAAGAAAGGCAAAAGGAGTTCAATTCAAAGTAAAGGTACATACATTGTTTGTAAAGCTTGAAGATTTCAATACACAGGTGGACACAAGATGGGAGAAAGCTTGCAGATTGATAAGCTAGATAGGGAGAACTATCCAGCATGGTCCATGAGGATGGAAGCACACCTCATGAGCAAAGATCTTATATCATTTATTACAGGAGATGAAGAAAAACCTGAGTTTGCAGATCCAAGTATTCCTACTAGGGAAGAGCTTGCAATGTTGAAGACTTGGATGAGAAAGGATGCTCAAGCAAGGAGTATCATCTACATGGCTGTAAATGATTACCTTCTACCTCACATCAGAGGTTTGGAAAGTGCCACAGATGTTTGGAATGCCTTGGAAGAGCATTTCCAAAATACAACTAAGTCAAGGAAGTCCTCACTATGGGCTGAGTTCACAACCTTCAAGAAGAAGAGCTCACAATCAATTTCAGATTATGTGGCAAGGATGAAAGATATTGCAGATAGCTTGGGAGCAGTGGATGAAGACATTGAAGAGGAAAAGTTGGTAAGACAAATACTTACAGGTTTGAGAGGAGATGAGAAGTGGAAGCCTTTTATATTGTCCATAGAATTGTCACTTGATCACTTTACTCCTGATCTTAATCAATTGCTAGGACACATGCTAACCTTTGAGCAGGATCTTAAAGGAGACAATGATAGAAGTACAAGTCAAGCTATGTACTCTAAGGACAAGAAAAAGAATGGCAAGGGAAAGCAATCAAATGATGATGAAGGGAATTCAAATCAAGCTAATTTCACAAAAGGGAAGACAAATTTCAGAGGTAAAGGAAGAGGAGGTAAGAACAAAGATAATGCTAAAGCTTGTTGGATTTGTGGCAGAACAAATCATTTGGCAAATGATTGTTGGTATAACAATCAAAATGGTGGAAACAATAATCAGAATTATAGTCAAAGAGGTAGAGGAGGCAGAAACCAAAGAGGCAATTTCAGAGGAAGAGGAGGTAGGACATCATATGGTAGAGGAGGTGGAAGAAACTTCCAATCTCAGTCCTACAACAATAATTATTACAATTATGCATCAGATCAGAAGGATGACATGACTCTTATCTTGAATGCAACTCATCAATCAATGGGAGAAGATCAAAGAGTGTTTTATATTGACTCAGGGTGCAGCAACCATCTGAGTGGGAATCTATCCTTCATGACTGATATGGAAGCAAGGGTGAATGGACATACAGTTCAGACAGGTGACAATACCAAACATAAAGTGGAGAGCATTGGATCAGTGAAGACAAAGAGTGGAAGTACACTTCTGAGCAAGGTACTTTATGTTCCTACTATTCCTAAAAATCTGATAAGTGTAGGGCAAATTGTGGAGAAAGGATATGAGGTAAGATTCACAAATGATGGTGTTTATGTACAAGATCCAAATCAGGGATATAGAAACATAATTGCAGGAAAAAAAGAAGGAAGATTGTTTACTCTCAAAGTCCAAGGTAATGTGGGACATGCATTGTTTACCTATGGAGGTCAAAAGGTGTCTGAATTAGACCTATGGCATAAAAGGCTAGGTCATTTCAATGAGAGAGCTATAAAGGAGATGTCAAAGAATCAGATAGTGCTTGGGTTGCCAAACATTGAAGGGCAACATATGGTGTACAAGTGTGAAGCTTGTCAATTAGGTAAAGCACATAAGAGTTCTTATAACAAATCAGGGTACAAGTATTCAAATATGCTTGAATTGGTTCATACAGATGTATGGGGTCCCTCAAGGGACTATAGCATAAATGGATCCAGATATTATGTGTTGTTTGTTGATGATGCAACCAGGTGGATTACTTTGTATGTAATCAAGGATAAATCAGAAGTTTTCAAGACATTCAAACATTTTCATGCCTATGCAGAAAGGATCACAGGGCAAAAGCTCAAGAGGTTAAGATCAGATGGAGGGGGAGAGTATTTCTCTAAAGAGTTTGATGATTATTTGTGGAATGCAGGTATCAAAAGAGAAGTAACTTGCAGGTACTCCCCTCAACAGAATGGAGTAGCAGAAAGGAGGAATAGGACTCTTGTAGAGTTTGCAAGAGCCATGATGAAGGAAAAGAATTGTCCAAATTACTTATGGGCAGAAGCCATTAACACTGCAACATATCTTGTGAATAGGTTGCCTTGCAAAGCTTTGGATGGAGGAACCCCTTATGAAGCATGGTGGGGTAAGAAGCCTAGTCTTGATCATTGTAAAGTATTTGGATGTATTGCATATGCTTATGTTCCTTCACAATTAAGACATAAGCTAGAACCAAAAGCAGAGAAGTATGTGTTTATTGGATATGATGATAGATAGATGGGTTACAGGTTGTGGAGTCCATCCACAAAGCAATTTCTTGTTACTAAAGATGTGACATTTGATGAGCAAAACATGTGGTATACAAGATCACCAAATGAGTTTGCAGGTGTTGAAGAGATACAAAGAAAAGGAAAGGCAAAGGTAAAAGTATGTGAAGAAATTGTTGATGAAGTTGACTCTAGAAGTAGAGTGCAGGATCATGTAGAAGAAGGGCCAAGATTTGATCCAGAGTCAAATGAGGCTGAAACTTCAAGAAGTGCAGAAATCAGAAGATCTACAAGGGAAAGGAAAGAACCTATAAGGTATAGTTATGATACATCTTTCCTAACAACAAAAGATTATGCTTACATTGTGAAAACAGAAGAAGATCCAACCACTTATGAAGAAGCCAAAGGTAAACAGAATTGGGAGAAGGCAATGCAGGAAGAGTATGATGCTCTACTTGAAAATGAAACTTGGGAACTAGTACCAAGACCAAAGAATCAGAAGGTCATTGGATGTAAGTGGGTATATAAAACAAAAAGGTTTGCAGATGGTAAAGTGTCTAGATATAAGGCTAGACTTGTGGTCAAAGGTTATGCCCAAACTTATGGGGTAGATTATGATGAAACCTTTAGTCCTGTTGCTAAGATGTCTACAATTAGGACATTGATTGCTATTGCTGCTTGCAAGGGATGGAAATTATCACAATTGGATGTGAAAAATGCATTTCTAAATGGATACATTGCAGATGAAGTATATATGGAGCAACCAGAAGGCTTCATGGAATCAATTGGATCAGATTATGTGTGTAAGCTCAAGAGAGCTTTATATGGGTTGAAGCAAGCCCCAAGAGCTTGGAATTACAGATTGGTCAAGTTCTTGAATGAATGTGGATTTCAAGCATCAAAGGCAGATAGTAGCTTGCTAGTGAAGGCAAGTGAAAATGGATACATTTACATGTGCATTTATGTTGATGATATTATTGTTACAGGAACAGATGCTCAAGGAATCAATGAACTCAAAAGACAAATAGAGAAGGAGTTTAAGATAAGTGATTTGGGAAACTTATCTTATTTTCTAGGAATGCAGATTGTGTATACTCAACATGGAGTATATGTTTCACAAGAGAGATACTTGAAGAATCTTCTGGTCAAGTTTAACATGGAAGATTGCAAGACCTCAACTACACCATTGGAGGTAAATCATAAATTAAGCAGGTATGGAGGTGAAGAGTTCAATGATATGAAGAAATATCAGAGTTTGGTAGGTAGTTTAATCTATGCTACCTTGACAAGGCCAGATCTATCATATGCAGTAGGTGTGTTGTCACAATTTATGCATTGTCGAAAGAAGACTCATTGGATTGCAGCCCAAAGGGTACTCAGATATATCAAAGGAACCCTAAGTGAAGGTTTGTATTATGGTTTCACTTCTGACACAAGAATCAAAGTGTTTAGTGATGCAGATTGGGCAGGTGACTCAGATGATAGAAGGTCTACTCATGGATATCTCTGTTATGTTGGAGATAAGCTAGTTTCTTGGTGTTCAAAGAAGCAACATACAGTTGCTTTCAGAAGCTGCAAAGGAAGTGATATGGTTGAAGACCTTGATGAAAAGTTTTGAGATTGATCATAGTACTCCAATAATTTTTGGAGACAATATGAGTTCTTTGTATTTGGCAGCTAACCCTGTTTTTCATGCCAGGACTAAACATATAGAGATTCAGTATCATTTCTTGAGAGAAAAGGTACTAGATAAAGAGATTGAAGTGATGTACACTCCAACAAAAGAACAAGTGGCAGATATGATGACAAAGAGTTTGGATGGACCTAAGTTACAAAGGTTCAAAGACATGGCAAGTATCAAGAAGACAGAGAAAACCTCAATTGATGATTGAGGGGGAGTTGTTGGTGCAGACCAATCACCAATTGAAGGCTTGGAAGATCAAATGATGAAGGAAGAATCAATTCCTAAAGTGTGGAAGAAGATTACATTCAGAGGACAAGAGAAGTGTACACATATGTACATTAGTTTAGTCATAGCTGACTTAGATCTTTTGTTTAGAAAGAATCATGTACAAATTTATCTATAAATACTTTGAGAAAAGTCGGGGCAAATATGAGAGCATATGTGACAATAGTTAGAAGCAAAAATTGAGGAAGTTAGAAGTCATGAGATAGAGGAAAAGTTAGTTGAGTTAGCTCTCATCACTCAACTGTATTTCTTCTGAGTAAATGAAAATTTTTGCGCCCGATGTTTCTGCGTGTTCTCCTTCTACAGTAGATCAATTGTGAAATGCTTTTGTATAAGTCTAAGTTGGAAGTTGCTTGACCTCTGTGCAAAGTTTTAGCTTCCAATTGTAATCAGGCTGAGTGAATTAAGTGTAGGAACATTCATATGTGAAGTGTGTTCACAGGTTCCTAAAACAGGCGCAAATTTCGAAGTCAATGTTTTGGTCATTTCTCCCAGCACAGTTTAAAGTTTTGCATGAGTCAGAGCTTAATCTTTAAGTTGAAAGATAAGCTACTCATGGCTAGAAGCATTTTGGAAAACGGGTTCTATTCAAGGAGAACCAAGTTTTAAAAGTGTAAAATCGACTGTTCTGAATGACAGTTTTTGATATAGGTAACTTGTGAAGTCAATTTCTCAAGTTATACTAAAGCTTTTGAAGTAATTCAACTTGGAGGAGATGCGCAATCTCTAGGAGATGATTCGTACAAAGTTTCATTAAAAAGTTTACACGTTTGATAGGTCAATGTGAAGAAATAGTGCAGCAGACTTTTCTGTGTATCATCTTCTTCACAGATTTGTTAATTTTTGATAGTTAGCAATTGATCCTCTAAATTAGTGGAGTGTTTGACTTACTCTTGGTATAGAGGTGCTCTAATCACAAGAGTAAGTTGTTCTTTTGGAGATTAACATTCTCCATCAACTAGCCAAACCTATGATTTCTTCATTGTTTCAAGGATCATTTGAAAAGTATTTTCCATGCCTAAGATCTTTGCATTGAGAGTCATAATCTCTTGTGTGTATGACCGCTCAAGCTCGGCCTCACTAGTAGGACATTAGGTTTCATCTCCATTCATTGGAAAGAGATAATATAACCAATAAGTTCATGTGATGAAAAATACAACTCCCAAGTCATAATGTTACCCCTATATAGGTTTTAGAGGCTCACTTTTGTGACAATAATTTTGAACCTTTTGAATGTGTTGACTGATCAAAATAGATTCAAAAGACATGAACATTGGTGAGTATCTTAAGACCTTAATAATCTATCATCATACATATTTTCATAATGAATGGCTTTTCCTGCATAAAGTTATGACTACAACAACATGCAAGATTCTTTGTATGCATTGATTCTTTGTATGCATTGATTCTTTGTATTTTAATGATTCTTTGTATGCATTGAAATTAATCTTTGTGTATAATTAAAACATTTTGATGAAATGATATGCATGAATATATGACTTCAATGATAATCAATTCATTCGTATAAGTTAATATTATAAGGAAGAAGTCATTTTAAAGCTATTTCTTAATAATGGAAGAACAAACTGAAAAGAAAGATTATTTTATAAAATTAAACTTTCAAGTCTTGCCTCTACTTTTACCATTGTAATATCAAATCAAAAGGTATGGAATAAAAATTTATTTCCTATAAGATGAATACATTTCCTATAAGCATCTATGAAAGAAAATAAAACAATTCAAGCCTTAAGAATTTATCATCATCCTACTCGATCAACTTGCAGGTCCTATATAGATCATCATATCTAACCCAAAAACTAGAAAATAGAAAGCTCCCAAGGGAACAAATTCATAGCATTTTGAATATTTCAATTTGGATACTCCTAACTAAGGATATGGTACTCTTAGTGCAGCTACCTAGGTATAGTGAGAGCTCATATTAGAGAACATGCTTCCTTTTCTCCCTCTCCCTCTAAGCACACATGATCTTTGCAAAAAAGAACAGTGAGAATTCACAAATGTAATGAGAGAATACAACGATGTATTTAATTGGAATTAAAAGGAATTGAAAGGAGGGATTCAAGACATATGTTCCCATTAGATTCCGATGACATTAGATGCCAATCCAACAAAATAAAATCCTTAGATATATAATGATCTATGGGAATATATATGTGAAATGATCTATGCAAAGAAGAAGAGGGCGAATCCTTACAAGATGCAAATATATGGGAAATGATCTAAGCAAAAAAGAAGAGAAAGAGTTCACAAATATATTGATAGAATACAAGGATGTATTTAGTTGGACTTATAAGGAATTGAAAGGACTGATTTGAGACATATGTTCTCATTGAATTCCAATCATTAGAAGCCAATCCAAAGCAACAAAATCCTTAAATATATAATGACATCTATGATGCAAACATAAAAGAGGAAATAGATAGCTTGATAGAAGATGCATTTATCTATGAGATTGAGCATATAGAATGGGTATCCCCCTTCTTTGTCTATCCCCAAACCAACAAAACTTTGTGCATATGTATCAACTTGAAGAAAGTTACTTCTGCCACGATGCGAGAAAATTATCTGTTTCATATCATGAACCATCTTTTAGAGCATGTAGTGGGCAAGGAATTTAATATCTTTCTTCATTTCTTTTTAGGCTAAAACCAAGTATCCATTGTCCTTCAAGGTCAACATAATATATCTTTTTCCACATATTGGGGAATCTTTGCATTTTACGTGATGCCGTTTGGGCTTACAAATGCATGTGCTACCTTGAAAAGGCGCATGTGTTGTGTGGTTAAAGAGCTTGCATAAGAATTTATAAGTTTATGCGGATGAATTGTGTGTGCATTCCCATATAAGACAAACGCATATTCCACAACTCAAGAAAACCTTTAAAAAGTGTGGAGAGTATCATGTATCTCTTAACCTATAGAAATATATTTTCATGGTCATCCAAGGTAAAATATTATGCCACATTGTGCCAAAGAATGGAATATCAATGGATGGGAAGTGAGAGATATAGTGGATTTCCTACGCCAAGAAGAGTTAAGGAAGTGCTAGCCTTTATGGGTCATTGTGGATAGTAACAACATTTTATCCACATTGATGTTATCTTTGCGAAATCCCTTTACAAACTTCTATCAAAATTTGCGTGGAACAAAGAATGCAAGAAATACTTTATAGATTTAAAATGACATTTGTAATCAACCCCTATTTTGACAACACCCGGTTGAAGCAAGCCATTGCTTGTTCACGTGGATGCCTTCAATTTTTCTATTAGATGTGTGCTAGTACAACCAAAAAAAGAAGGAAACATAGTCCTCGCCATAGTATACAAGAATAGACAATTAAAAGTTGCAAAGAAGACTTACACAACTATAGAAAGAGAAGTGTTAAGCATAGTCTAGAAGGGTCCCATTGGAGCCCCCGTAGCTAAAGAAGCCAAGCCCCCCCCCCCCCCCCCAGCACCCCCCCCCCATGGGTAGTTAGCACTCTTTCCTTCTCCTCCGAGTTGTGATAAGGCCTCAAGTAGTTTCTTTCCTTATACCCCTCTAGAAACCCATTTTACATTACGTATGGAATAAAACAAGTGCCAAATGGATCTCCACTGAAGTTTTCTACCTTCAAGTTAAGTTCTCTACACATTGGACAACAAGCCAAAGAACAAAAGGGGATTTGAAAGATCATTTTGAAGCTCTTAGCCAAATTATGTTTCCACAAGATTTTGGGGAAAAGGAGAGCATCCCCTAGAATACCATTGAAGATCTTTTTTAATATTTTTGCAAGAACACAAGCCTTCCTAGAGGACTTCCAAAGAAGGCTTCCACTCACTTTTGGATAATTGTTTCTTAACAAAGAGTGAAGGATTTTGAAAAGTGGCGAGTGAAAGATGGTCTAGAACACATCAATTTTGACCTTGGAAAGAATAGTGGAGTTGCTATTCCTCTAAGGGGGCCCATGCCAACCTAGAAGTGGAAGGAAAATTTCTAAGAAGATTTGGAAGTATTTCTATTTCCATCTGTTCTTTCATTGAAATTATAAATGGAATTTTCATGGATGGGTATTCATATGCGCAACATGTAATTTGATGTACCTAGACAAGAAGTAGACTATATGCCATAGGAAGGGGCTATAGAAGTAGAATATACTCAAGGAATTCCTAAAGTGGGTAGAAATGAATGAAAAAAAGTTAACATATATGAAGAACTTAATTGTTTGGACAAGTAGATGAATGATATCCAAGCAGATATGTTCATCTTAAAAGAGATCCAAAATGAAATTTTGACCGTACACACTTCTATCAATGAACTGAAAGGGAAAACCATTCCCATAAAAATTTCTTCCTTGTCAATTTGGGAAAGAAATCTAATGATAAGTAAAGGACCAGATATTCTTGTGCCCATCCAAAGTCACTCATCTCTTAAAAGTAGAGATGAGGAATTGAATAAAAATCCTCAGCCTACTTCTCTAAGGTGTAGAAGTCTTTCACTTGCGAACAACTCAAAACCACCATAATTCTAAATGCAAGCAAAAGAAAAAAACAAAGATGAAGTCTTGACATTTTTTAAAAAATGGCAAGATGTAAAATAGTTGAAAAACAACCTTGAAGCCATGGGACAAGGTCCTTCAAGAAGGACGTCCCATCTATGGACTCGGTCAACAAATCAAACATGAACTGAAGAGAAGTGCCCCTAAAACTTTAGAGGATGTATTAAAGTTAGAATGTATATATGAAGACCAGACTAAGACTAGAATACAACCACTTCAACTTATCATGGAAAATAAAAGTTTCAAAAAAAAAGAAAATTAGGCACTTTCAAATGAGAAGAAACCAATACTCCTTGATTTTGATGGTGAAGATTTAACCTTGAAGTCTGTAGGAAAGCAAAGAATGAAAACTTTTTACTTTGCTTTAACCCAAGATATTTAAGTATAAACTATAAACATAGGGGGCAATAGAAAACTACCCATGAGCCTAAAGAGATAGAAAGGGAAGGTTTTTTCCAAACATTTGTTAAACGCGAAACTAACCGTCAGAGACGCGTTTAAACAATTAGTGGGTTCTTGGGAGTGGAAGGGGTCTGTTAAACAGAGGCCCTATGCTTGATTTCTCAATAATCATCTCGCACACAGCCATATACTAATGCTCAAGAACTCTTATTTAGAATCTTTTTACACTTCGCAATCTTACAGTTCACAATCAAACTCTTCCAAAGTTTACCCAAGACACTCCAGTAAGGTGCTCTCAACATACAACGCCAGGCTATTCAGTATCGTGATACAGAGCTACTTAATTAACTCAAGAACTGTTCCGAACACAAACTACTCTAACACTAGGGACAATAACAGGAACTCAACCTTTACCGAATAGGTGCAGATAATCAAACAAACAGAAGACGTAGAAGAACTCAAAAGTCTCAAACACACAGTACTGAAGGTTGATTCATACACCGATTAAGACTTACTCAGTGATCAGTGTACCATAGAAGAACTACCGTAACACAACTCGCAATAATAACCTTTACGGAACAATGATTCAGTACGCAACTTAAGACGAGCCTTACTACAACTTAATCTTTACCGTAAAAGGACATATCTCAACACAGAAGACAAACACGATACGACTCAGAGTTTTCAAAAAACACTACAACAACTACACTAAATCGTACATTTCTTGCACTTTGTTGATTGCTTCTTCTAACTGTACTCTGGTTTCTTCTAATAAATTACCAAGTGCAACACAAGCATCTTCTTTATCTTGAGCTAATTGTTTCAAATGTACAATTTCTGCATCTGCAGCACATAATAAATCTTCCTTTGTTTTGGCTTCGGCCAAGGCAGCATCTCTCTGATTTATAATTGTCTTTTGTTCGGCAAGTCAGGCCTGAAGTTCCTTAATCTTCTCATTTAAATTATGATTTTCTGCTTTGACTACCTGTAATTCTTCCTGGAGAGGGGTAATGTCTGCCTCCAGCACATCCACTTTGTGTTGAAATTTGTCTCGAATATTATCTGTCACTTGCTTCATTTGTTCAGGTAGTTGTTGTGATAGCTGGATCAGCATGTGACCCATGGATGCTAACTCAGAAAACAAGGGAATTGAAGGAATTGGAGGCTGAGAACGGGGTTGAGATGAAGAAGCGGTGAGGAGCTGCTGGGAATTTGGTGGAGAGTAATTCGGCGATGAGGATGAAGAAGCAGTGGGTTCGTCGGGGACAATGGGTGGAATAGGAATAATGGGTTCAGCTGGGGGTTCGGGTGGATGAGTAGGAAGAGTAGTAGCTGTGTTGATTACCTTTTCTGTGGTTGGTTGTGTAGTGTCATCAGGGCTGGCAGCTGTAGACTCCACTACTTTAAGCAATTCTTCGAAAACCTCTTTAATGGTAGGTTCTCCATCCTCTTTCTTTTCCTGCTCAGATTGCTGTTGAGATGCTTCTTTTGACGAGCTTGTTTCAGATTTGGTTGTAGCATCCTGTTCTTGTTGCCTTTCTGAAGAAGACTGGGCTGATGATTCATGATGCATTGATGTTGCGGTGTCATGGAAGGTTTCTTCGTCCTATCCTTCTTCTTTGTCATCTGCTTGATCATTGGCGGCAGAGCCTTGTACCTGACTATCTGATGAACTAATTCTAATTCTTTTCCAGCGGAGAAGGTGGAAAATTTCTTCGTCATCCTCTTCATCATCGTCCAAGATTTGTGCAGACTCTTCATGGTGCAGAACGGGTCCTCCGGGTTGTGGTTGTGCTACTAGAATGGTCGGAAATAGAAAAGATAGGATGTGCAGTAGCCTGGACCTTGGCATATCTCCTTTGTTGACTTGCTTGATGATTGACACGCATTCTTTGTGAATGCGGCGGAAGAAATGCGAAGCAAAGTTGACAGGTTCTCGAGCAGCTAAATCTATAGCGGAGTAAAAGGGACGAGATATTCCATATGTGCGCTTTTGGAGATTCAAAATGGCAACTAAAAATTGGAGTGCTGATCTCTCAGGTTCGGGGCGACAGAGGATTGCATATTCATTGGAGGAGTATCTAGGGAATAGCTGGATCATGGTAGCTATTGGTAAATTCGGGCCATTCTCTCGTCCTTGCAGAGAGAGTCAGAATGCATGAGAGAAGGTCTGGAGAGTGATTATGGTACGGGATGGTAGGGAAGTGATAGGCCAACTCTGCTCGGTAGCAGGTGTGGCGGCGATTATTTGTGCGTAGAAAGGGTGGCAATTTATGAATGCCAGGGCAATTCAGCGGAATTGACCAACCCGCGGACGCGTAGGAACTCACCTACATCAGCAGGGAGTCCTTCACGAAAGGTGGCGAAGTTTTCCAGAGCTTCCATGGCGCACAGACAATAGTAAGCACGGTAACACAAGCGCAGGGTAGACAGAGAGCACAAATACACAAATCACATAGACACAATAGCGATTAACAGCGAAACAAAAAAGGTTAAGTAGATGCTTGGTAACGGGAAGCCATTGAAATTACTAATCATCGCACGACGTTGAGATGATAATCCTCATAACTTCGGTGTGCATGCATGAACAGAATGATAATGCCGGGCGGCTCTTGACATAATTAGGTATCAAAACGAGGATATTTACAGACTTATTTTATTAAGCGCGTAAAAACAAAAAGAAAAGAAAGGAAAAAAGAGAAAACGAAAAATACGCGGTCAACCGCGAAACGTTTTAGTGCGGATCAGATGCTTGCTGATACGGTCGCAACTTTGAACCATTTATCACCTTCGGAAGAGGAATGCCAGTCAAAGTAGCCAACCGAAAAGTGGCTGGGCCCACCTGTTTAGAAATCCGGTATGGACCAAACCATCGTAACTTGAATTTTCCAGCAGAGCGATTCGAATTTGCATTGTAAAAGAGTACAAGTTGCCCCACTTTAAAAACTGGAGTTTTTAGATATCGATCATGTGTTGTAGCTTGTCTGAATTGTACTTCCTGAATAGTTTGAAAACTGTCCCACCGATGCTCGTCTAATTCTCTGAGTGTATCCAACCGAAATGATAGAGATTCTTCAGGTAACAGTTTCTGAGTGAGAGCTACACGTAAACTTGGCACAAAAATCTCCATTGGTGCGATGGCTTCCAGTCCATAAGCTCGTTTGAAAGGTGTTAGTCCTGTTGCTACCTTGTAGGTAGTCCTATACGCCCATAATACTGCAGGTAACAGTTGATCCCATCTTTCCGGTGATTTCAAAATCAGTTTTTGAAGCATATTCAACAAGGTTTTGTTTGTACTCTCAGCCAAACCATTAGCACGAGGATAATAAGGAGAACTAAATTTATGCATAATCTGAAAAGAATGTGTGAGTGCTTTCATTAAGTTGTTAACAAAATGCGTGCCTTGATCTGTAACAAGGTCCAGAGATAAGCCAAAACGTGGGAAAACATCTTTCATTAGAAACTTTGCCATCGAAACAGCTGTGGCGGACCTTAAAGCCCATGCTTCTGCCCATCTGGTAGCATAATATGTACATGTCAGAATATAACGATTGTTACTGAGGATTGCTAGAGGTGTAATAGGTCCAATAAAATCTAGACCCCACTTCTGAAAAGGCTCCAACGGCAAGACAGGTTGGAGAGGGAAAAAATGGCATTGTAGAGGTTGTCCAGACCTCTGACAAGTATCACATTGTTTGACAAACTAAGATACATCCCTGTACATAGTAGGCCACCAAAGTCCACTTTGCAGAATTTTCCGGTGCGTTAAATCTGCTGCAAAGTGTCCACTGGAAGGAATTGAGTGAGCCAGAGTAATGATTGAGTTAACTTCATGCGGAGGAATACAACGAAGTAAAATTCCAGTGTGATCCATATAGTATAATTCTCCAGCAATTAACCGGAATCTACGACTGTACACTGCAATCTTCCTACGCATTGCAGGAGAGGTCTGAGCAGGAATACATCCATCAGTAAGAAAAGTTAATATCTGATCATAATATGTAGATGACATAGGTGGTTCTGCATATTCATCATTAGTTGGCTCAGTAACATAAATCGCTGGTGTGATGTCATCTACACCGACCGGAGCTTCACCGGAATCTAAGCGAGAAAGGAAATCTGCTAAGGCATGTGAGCTGTCGGGCTGATGGATTACTTCGAAATCAAACTCTTGTAAAAGTAGAACCCAACGTGCTAATCGACCACCTAAATGCTACTGTCGTACTAGATAAACAAGTGCAACATGATCTACATGAAAAGTAAATTTGCAGCCAAGTAAATAATTCCTGAATTTCTTTACAGAATATACTAAACCCAGACATTCTCTTTCAGTTACAGAGTAATTCTTTTCAGCAGGAGCAAGCCTTTGACTTGCATAGTAAATAGGTCTGAACCACTTATCAGTTTGTCGCATTAACACACTTCCAATGGCTATATCTGATGCGTCTACGAAAACATGAAATGGATGTTCCCAATCAGGTGGTTGTAAAATTGGGACCTGCATTAATAAACATTTTAGACGATCAAATGTTGTTTGACATTCCTGAGTCCAATCAAACAGTTTAGGAGTACTCGTGATTAAACGATTGAGTGGAATGGCTAAATGAGCAAGCCATCGTAAATGGCGACCATGCCATCTCACTTGACCCATGAAACGCATTACTTCCTTTGGTGTAGTAGGTACATGTGCTTCTAACACAGCTGCAATTTTATCTGGATCGACTTGAATACCTTGTGCAGAGACAATATGGCCAAGTAACTTTCCACATGAAACCGCAAATACAGATTTGTTTGGGTTCAGGCAGAGTCTGTATTCTCTGCGCTTCTCAAAGCAACACCGTAAATGGAACAAGTGTGCTTCCATTTTACCGAATAAAGAGAAATCATCAAGATATACTTGCATAAAAGAGGTAAGATAAGGGGAGAATATTTCCTGCATACACCTCTGGAAAGTGGTGGGGGCATTTCTCAATCCAACCACATAACAGTACAAGCAAAAACACCCCAATTGGTAATGAAAGTGGTCTTTGGAATATCTTGTTCCGCCATTCTGACTTGATTGTAACCACTGTAACCATCCAAGAAAGAGAACATTTCATGTCTTGCTACTCTGTCAAGCATCGTGTCAAGAAAAGGTAGAGGAAATGGATCAGGCACCATAGCTGCATTCAGTTTCTGGTAATCCACACATATTCGTAGTTGCTTATTCTTTTTAGGAACAATAACAATTGGTGAGATCCATTCAGCGTGCTCTACTGGTACAATGAATCCAACTTTCAATAACCTATCCAGCTCTGCCTTTACCTGTGCTGCATAATTTGGATTCATCCGGTAGCTGGGTTGTTTGATTGGTTTTGCTTCCGGCTTCAGCATGACCCTATGTTGATAAATGCGAGGGTCCAAACCTTTCATGTCTTTGTAATCCCATGCAAAAACATTAGAGAAATCTTGAAGTAGCTGGATTAAATCTGCTTGAAACACTTCAGGTAAGCTTTCCTTTATCTTGATAGGACGTGGATTTTCTTCATCTCCTAAATTATGGGTGATCAACTGATCTTCTGACACATAGAATTGTCGGGACTTCTCTCTATCATCAGCTGGTTTTAAAAGTTGTTGTAGATCGGACTCATCTATAGTAGCAGTACCTTCTTTCTTGTCTTCTTCAGTCACAGGCATCACCGTATTATCTACAACAGATTGTAGATCAACAGTTCCTAGGGAGATCAAATCAATATTATTCTTCAAAAACGCTTCTTCATTATCTCACAAACCATCTAACATATGAACTGGTTTTGCAAAATAAGGTCTAGCATGTAATTCACAAGGCTGGATAGCATCTAACTTGACAACATATTTACGATTATTGTCCTTGAATGTGAGTTCTTGTGCGGACCAATCTTGTATCACCTTGGCTTGTTTCAACCAAGGACGGCCGAAAAGCAGATTATAATCCAAGCTAGACTCTGGTAGTTCTAAGACGACAATAGTCATCTTAAATGTTGTACCTTGCAAAGTTATGGGAACATCTCGTACTAGTCCCACTAGGTGGACTCTGGACTGATCAACCATCCTTACAAAAAACTGGACAGGCTCAATTTTCGTCCATCCTAACTTTTTACACAATGCGGCAGTAGCAATGTTTACACCAGACCCTCCATCAATTAGTACTTGATTAATTTTATGATTTTTGTACCATACCATAATCAATGGGACCGAATGATCCACCGTAGAGTCAGTTTCTGGTTGTACTGTTGCCGTTGTTGGAATGTAGGCAGACTCAGTACTAAACTGTTGTTGGAATTGTTGACGGACTCCTGGTACTAGTGCAAGTAACTGTCCAAGAGGAAGAGTAATGGACGCTTTAGATAAAATTTCCCATGCTTGATTTACTTGACTTGTACTTTTGATCGATTTTGAAGATGATGCATCTGTTACTGGAGTTGACTTATGCTCTTGTGTAGTTTCCTTTGACAGTGGAACTTGTGTCACCGAAATAGGATCTGGGAACACTGGAGGTTTTGTGGTGGTCCACTGACTAGCCTTGTCATATGTTCTTTGCTGTTCTCGGATGCCTGGTTCAAATATTTCAGCTGCTGGTTGTAACGGCCTATCGGATCTGGTTTGAACTACTGCAGCTTGTGTTTCTATGGGTGTGATCTGAACCATATTTGTCATTGAGTTCTGGTGCTCCTTCTTCCTTTGATCATATTCGGTCGCATCTTTAAAAAATCTTCGAATGTGTCCTAATTCACCATAGAAATGACAACGAAGGGGTGGCAAAGCATTACCTTCTTGTGGTGGACCTGTTTGCCAGCGGTTTGCATTGTTGTTATTATTTCTCTGTCCTCGATAATTTCGATAGCCTTGCTGCTGGTTGTTTCTCATTTGAGGAGGTACATAGTGATTGGCAGGATGCCCCCGTTCTTGTATAATTGCATTTACTGTTGTTGTTCCCTGCACTTTGGCGTTGTATGCATAATTCTCGGTGGAATGTCCGGTCATATTGCAGATAGTGCAAAACAACTGGTTAAGGGCACAAGTGGTACTGGTATGCCCTGAATTCTTGCACGTGGTGCAATACATCTGTCTGGTTGGATCTTCTGCAACATTTTTACTCGCTTTTAACCATTCCAGGTCTTCTGTTAATCCTCCTACCTTGTTTTCCAGCTGCAAAGCCATTGCAATCACGGCATCTAGTGTCATCGCTCCCACACAGCGTATGATCATATCGACTACTTAACTAAGTGGGTAGACGCTAAGCCAACAAAGAAGTGTAGTGATCAATGTTCATCAAAACTTCTCTTTGAACACATCCTTACTAGATTTGGACTACCTATTGAGATATTCAATGATTGAGGTAGACACTTTATTAATGAATTCATAGAACCCCAAATGAGTGAGTTCTTTGTAATTTATAAAAATTCTACATCCTATCATCCATAAGCCAATGGGAAGCATATTTCATATAAGTTATAATGCACTATTCTGACTAAGATAGTGAACAGAGGTAGATAACATTCGGATAAACAATTTTACCATGAAATTTGGGGAGTAAGAGTAGCATAAAGGTCAATTATTATAACTACACAATCTAACCTACTAGATGGAAATAATGCAAATATTGATTTTATAATTGCTAGACTATGAGTAGTTGAGAAGTACAAATGCATGGGGTATGAGCTCCCCAAGAAATCAGATCAAATAGAGAAGTTACATGAAACTAGGTTATAGTGAGTAGGAGCAATTTTGCTTCCTAAAGAAGAAAAGAAGAATACAATGATTCCCATATTCAAGAAAAAGATCTTCATGTTGAATATGTAGTCTTGGTATACACTTAAAAACAACATTCCAAGAAACTCCAACAAATAAGTTATGGTCCTTCAATCACCAATGGAATTGGATCATTGCTTCTGTACTTCTACTTGTTGGTAATATGTGAGTTGGTAGGTGGGTTTACACATAGTATTAGTTCCTAGGATCAAGTCTAAAGCATGATCTAGTTTCCAAAGAGAAGGAGGTGAGCCATGCGGAATTTTTTCGAGAAAAAAATCCTAGTGGTTATTCATTGAACACTTAGATTTAAACTTCTCATGATAAGACAAAGTAGAGAGGACATATCGAGCTCCATTCATTTTATAAAAATTATTTACATAATTTCAAAGTATCATCTAAATTTCATGTTTCTACGTATTTAGAAGTTTGTTTAGTTCCATAATTGAAAGCAAGGGGGTATTGGACACAAGATGTTCCACATTCTATTTCTTTCAATTTCCAAAGTATTCAATACATAACTTTCTTTTGCGTGTTCTATCGAAACCTCTAAACTACTCCCTACCTAGAAGCAAATTGAGTTTATCTTTATATCCTTGGGAATCAATTTCCAGATCACATGTTATAGTATCCGAGACCTTCTTGTCTTTTCCTTGCATCATGGACAATATATAGTGATGTAGAGACTTCTCTTTGGGTAGCTTGAATCTTTTCACTAATGAGTAGTTTAAGAAATTATTGGTGGCCAATTCATCTTACATTAATTTGTCACTTGCCCTCTTATTTAGGCATGGAGTTTGAATAACTTATGATTTCAAAGCTCCTTTTGGAACCAGATTGAATCAAATGAACAATATTGATGCATTGACTCTTTGTGCAGGACTTCCACATTTTTCATAACTTTACTATTTTCAATGTTTAGTGTTAGTCGGCCGCCGGATTGGCGATTGTAAAGACTGAATCTTTTTATATTTCGCACGAATGAAAGGTTGTTACAAAGATGGTTGTAATCTTTATATAAAGCAATGAAAAAGAAACGCTTCGTGATGACCAAAGGAGTCACCAGACTGTTTGTCTGGTTGATGAAGTCTGTGTAGTTGCTATAGTGTTTTTTGAGAACTTTGAGTCGTATCGTGTTTGTCTTCTGTGTTGAGATCTGTCCTTGTACAGTAAAGATTAAGTTGCAGTAAGGCTCGTCTTAAGTTGCGTACTAAATTATTGTTCCATAAAGGTTATTACTACGAGTTGTGTTACGGTAGTTCTTCTATGGTACACTAATCACTGAGTAAGTCTTAATCGGTGTATGAATCGATCTTCAGTACTGTGTGTTTGAGACTTTTGAGTTCTTCTACGTCTTCTGTTTGTTTGATTATCTACACCTATTCGGTAAAGGTTGAGTTACTGTTATTGTCCCTAGTGTTACAATAGTTCATGTTCGGAATAGTTCTTGAGTTAATTAAGTAACTCTGTATCACGATACTGAATAGCCTGGCGTTGTATGTTGAGAGCACCTTACTGGAGTGTGTTCGGTAAACTTTGGAAGAGTTTGATTGCGAACTGTAAGATTGCGAAGTGTAAACAGATTCTGAATAAGAGTTCTTGAGCATTAGTATATGGTTGTGTGCGAAATGATTATTGGGAAATCAAGCATAGGGCCTCTATTTAACAGACCCCTTCCACTCCCAAGAACCCACTAATTGTTTAAACGCGTCTTTGACGGTTAGTTTCGCGTTTAACACTGGCGCCAGCCATGGGGCTGTGGCATCAAGAGTGTTGCTAGCTAATTGGGGGGGAAATGGCAACCAGAGTGTTCGATTGATTGTGAAGATGGCTGTAGATTGTGAATCGGCAGTAATAGTACGCAAGTAGTACAAAAGATGATATATGCTGGTTACTCGATCCGGTGAGTCATATCCGAAGTACCGAAAGCCTTGGGTACCTAATTTGCTAAGGACGCCTCCAGGAGCTAGAAGCACAGAAAGGTTTAACCCAGTTTCCAAGGAAGTGAAGAACACTAGTAGTGATTCCAGTAGTATTCCGGTGGAACATACTACATTTCTGGCAGATTCCGGTGCGATTTCGGCACAGTTTGTTGAAGATATAGTATCTCCAGAGTCTACCAGGACGCAGCATGAATTTAATTTAACACCATTGGGTCAAGATTCGAATTTGTCTACGGATAGAAACGTCTTGACCAAAGAAATCAGTGAAGGTGAAAAAGCACCTTGCGTTGGTGAAAATTCGACACCTTCCAGTGTTATTTCGGTACCAGTTGCTGAGAGTTCACAGTTTTTCGGTGACGGTTTACCATTTCTTGGTGAATCTTCAGTCCAGTCACCGTTATTTGGAGTAAGCTTTCCTAAATTTGATATCAAGGAGGAAGGTAGCTTATTCGAAGCTGAAATCCAAAACATACTGAAGAATATTATCAAGCCGGAGAGTGCACAGGCTGACGATACAGATTCTGACGGTTCAGATATTCAGCCTCGGGACACAGAAGATAGTCACAATACAACCACCAGCACAATGAGTGGGCAACAAAAACAACAACAACAACAGTAGCAGCAGCAGCAACAACAACATCTATTTCCACCCCGGCGGACTCCAACAGGAGTAACATACACTAAATTCGGTGGATTTCTAGGTGATGACCCAGATGCTCATGTATGCACATTTGAGATAAGTTACGCACTGCTCAATCATCCACCTGATCCGGCGTATAAAGCTATTGTATTCGAGTCCATGTTAGTTAATGAACCAGCCAGATGGCTTACAGAATATGATTTTAATCATTTTGTGACTTATGAAGCGGTAAGGGATGCATTTTTGCAGAGATTCAGGCTAAAGAAGAATCCAGCCGAAATTTTCGATTACCTGCAAAACAATAGACAGAAGATGAATCAAACAGTGCAGGAATATGCCACCCTATTCAGAACTCATTTGAGGCAATTACCACCAGCCCATGCCAACCTGTCGGATTCATGGCATCAGACCTCTGACGAAGCTCTAGTGGATCAAGATCTAGTGCTAGTGTTCTGAGGAGAAGCTATAACTGGAAGGGCAAAGACCATTTTGAGATTCAAAAATTTGATGGCTCAAATTTTGCTCTATGAAAGAATGAGATCAAAGACGTGCTCATTCAGAGGATGCAATCAAAGCCACTAAATGGAATCTCAAAGAGGCTTGCTCACATGGATAAAGATATTGGGATGAGTTAGACAAAATGGCTAGGTCTACCATTCAATCAAACCTACAAAATCATGTTTACTTTAGAGCATTGTAATGTGGAAGTGAAGAGGAGCTTTCGAAGAAGTTATGTAATACATATAAAAAATAAATTGCATTAAAGAAAGTTTATTTGATGAGAAAGTTATATGATCTTTGAATGGACACAAAAAAATTTACTTCTCCTCTGAATGAGTTTGATGCTATATTCTCCCAGCTATAGGCTCAGAAATGACATGGATAATGAAATGAAAACACTCTTGTTGCTGTGGAACTTGCCATCATCATGGGATATGTTTTGCATAGCTATTAGAAATAGTGCATGTAGTAGTAAAATCATTAATGATGACATATGTGGAGCACTCTTGAGGGAGGAGATTCGTAGAAAATCTACAGTTGGCACTGAGAGTGGAGATGCATATAATGTTCATGATTCTTACCAAGGAAACAATCAACAATGTGGCAAGAGCGAGAGCAAGGAAAAGAATGGTCAACAAAATAAGAGTAGAAGTAAATGGAGGAAAAAGGATATCGAATGCCATTATTGTCATAAGAAAGATTGTTATGCATTAAAGAATGCTAGAGGTAAAGGGCAAAAGTTTGAGGGGCATGTCAAATAGTTACCTGCACCATCTACTTCAACCATGAAGATTGAAGAAATCGATGCTATTTTTGATGATGTTCATGTGTTGACACTTGATAGTACTATGCCTATTAAGGCTCTTATGGCTGATTCTCTTTCCCGCACATGGCTGCTAGATTTTGGTGCTTCTTTCCATGTAACACTACATAGAGAGTGATTATCTAATTATGCACTTGGTACTATGAGACTTGATGATTCTTATCACTCTGATGTTGTCTGAATTGGAGATGTGGTTGTACAAGTCATTGATGGTTCAAAAATTTTTACGCATAATGTAGGCCATGTACCGCATTTATTACGTAGTTTGAGGTCATTTGGTCAACTTGATTACCTTGGTTACAAGGTGGTTTTCTATGCTCAGTCCTTTCACATATCAAAGGGCAATATGTTTATTGCAAAAGGAAGCAAAGTTGGCTCACTTTATCATTTATTTGTATCACAAAAGAAACCACTTGTTAGGTCTTACTAAACAACATATGGCTTGTATTTGGCATGGTTGTTTGGACCATAAATCTCATAGTGGAATGGAATATCTTTCTTGTTGTGGCTACTTACCTATCTTATGTTTCTCCAAATTTTAATTTTGTGAGCATTGCCAATATGGAAAGCAAACAAGAAATATGCATAGAGTTCTTATTGACTCTTCAATTCAGCCTTTAGATCTCGTTCATATAGATGTGTGTGGTCCTATACGCACAAGGTCATTAGGTGGTTCTATTTACTTTTTTGCTTTCATTGATGATGCTACTAGAAAAGTCTAGGTATATCCTATCAAATCAAAGGATAACTTATTCTCTAGTTTTAGAAAATGGTTTGCTTTAGTTGAGAATGAAAAAGGAACTAAGCTCAAAGCTTTACATTTAGATAATGCCATTGAGTACACTTCGCATGAATTCATCCTTTTTTACATTCTTGAAGAATTCATAGAGATTTTATAACTCCTTATACACGAGGACAGAATGGTGTAGCTGAAAGGATGAATAGAACTATTAAGGATAGAGTAGTTTCTATGCTACATCATGCAAAAATTTCACAAGGCTTTTGAGAAGTAACACTATTGATTGGAGTTCATGTCATTAACCTTTCACCTAGTACTACAAAAGGTGTGAAAGTGGCACAAGAGTTATGGAAAGGAAACCACCATATTATGATCATCTTCAAGTTTTTGGGTGTGAAGCATATGTTCTTATACCCAAGAATCTTAGACAAAAGTTGGACCATAAGTCAAAGAAATTTATTTTTATCAATATGGTTGACAAGAACAATTTGGATATTGCTTATGGGATCTTAAAACATGGGCATTGATCAGAAGTAGTGATGTCATTTTCAATGAGTATAAGATGCACAAACAACCCATCAAGAAGTTTGAAGTGAGAAGAGTGGCATTTGAGGATACTTCTCCTCTAGTTACCATGCATAAAAATGCTACACATAGTGATGTTCAAGAAAATGGCTGATCAAATCAATGCAAATGTTCATGTTCAATAACCATTGAGATGCCCTGCACTCGTTTCACATCCATCGGATAGATATGTTCGAAGTTCAGATTTTGTTATGCTAATAGATGGCGGTGAGCCTTCTTGCCACAAAGAGGCTATGCGAATAGAGGATCATATCAATTGGGAGTGTCC
Organism: Ceratopteris richardii; assembly: GCA_020310875.1. Lineage (NCBI taxonomy): Eukaryota > Viridiplantae > Streptophyta > Polypodiopsida > Polypodiales > Pteridaceae > Ceratopteris > Ceratopteris richardii. The sequence goes on along the minus strand of CM035436.1, from coordinate 111,799,012 downwards.
CATGAAGAGTGCGTTCATTTCTTTTCACCAAAATGGTACTTAGGATTTAGTACCTTTGTTAAAGAGTAGCAAGGGTTTACGATGTAAATGGGTATATAAGATAAAATTCACATCAGATAGTGCCTCTCCAAAGTATAAAGCAAGATTTTTGCAAAGGGTTTTAAGCAACAACATGGTGTTGGTTTCAAGGAAATATTCTCTGAACATTTTCAAGATGGCTACCTTGCAAATGTTGCTTGGATTTGTTGCAATGGAGGACTTAGAGCGTGTAAATGGATGTGAAAATTGCTCTCTTGCATGGAGATCTTACAAATGAGATCTATATGGAACAAGCAGAAGGTTACATGTTTGTGGTAAAGAAAGTCTAGTTTTTAAGCTGAAGAAGAGCTTATATAGGCTCAAACAGTCCCTAAGACAATGCTGCCAAAAGTTTGATGCGTTTATGAAGTGTCAAGGCTATTCTTAAAGCAATGAGGATCATTGTCTCTACACAAAGAGATGCTTGGATGGAACTTGATATGCTTGATACTTTTTGTTGATGATATGTTGATTGTTGTGAAGTCGTCTTATGACTTGTCAATTCTCAAAAACAAGTTAAATCAAACATCTGATATGAAGGATCTAGGGGATGCCAAACATATATTTGGCATACACATTACTTGTGTAAGGAGTAAAAGATGCATATACTTGTCTCAAAGTTAGTACATATACAGATTACTTCATAGGTTTAATACATAGGGTGGAAAGGCATTGAGTACACCTTTACTCCCATATGTGAAATTGAGCAAGGATGATTGCCCCAAATCAGATGAGGAAAAGGAATTCATGATAGAAGCTCCTTTTTAGTCTAATATTAAAAATCTCATTTATGCTATTGTAGCTATGATATTAGACATTGCATTTGTAGTGGGACATTTCTCCCATGGAAATGTCAAGGTGTGTCACCAAAATCTAGCCTTGACTACATAGTTTATGGCTTGAGGTTCTGATATGACCATCATATGTACTTAACATGTGGTGTCCAAAGCAATCATTGTCGTTTATCACTCCATCTGCCATTTGGCATGTGAAATTTGTCTTATTTCTATGTTTATGGTCTTCTGATATATGCATTAGTGCCTATGCAATAATGGAGAGACATGGATTATAAGGTTATCATATAAACATAGATATCCTTTTCTTCTTGGATATAGTTTTGAGAGAAAAGGATATCATATATGTCTTCCACAAACTAGACATAGAGCAGGTTTTCATGATGTTTTTTCCAGTGGAAGATGAAGTTCATCCTTTAGATTTATATACCAAGGAGACATCACTGAACTAACAAAACGTGCCTCAAAACTTGCTAGCTCTTTTTATAGGTGGAGAGTCAAATGTTGCTCATTCTCAAGAAATTTCATAGCCTATTCAAGTTTCCATTGATGATACAAATCATTCTCTTTAAGATTCAAATATATTTATGTACTGATTGATAAGAGGGTTTACATTAGAGAAGAAAAATATGTGTAAACGACTAATCTAGAATATGGAAATATAGGTTGGATGCATCTTTGTCATCGTGTCCTACTTCAAGCTTTAATAATGCTTGTTTCTCATCACATTATCATGCAATTGTATCCATGGTCTTTGTCATTACAATGAGCCTATCTCTATTTAGAAAGCAAAGAAATAAAAAAAATAATGGTATTTATTCGATCAAAACTTAATGAAAATGTGAACAATGTCACCTAGTTTTTTTCACACCTCTTGCCAAAAAAGCCATTGGCACTAAATGGGTATACAAGCTCAAATATAACCCTCATCGAATAATGTATACGTGTAAGCTTATGGTTAGATCTCATAAGATTAAAATGTATAAAATGTGGATATTAAGGCTCATTTTCTGAATCGTGATTTACATGAGGAAGTCTAATGTGTCTCAACATCATGCCCTTGTGTGGAAAGTACATGAAAACTAAGTTTTAAGGTTGAAAAGGCGTTATAATGATTGAAGAAATAAAAATTTGATGTGGTATGCAAAGTTACATGCCTATGTGCTAGCACGTGGATTCTAGAAAAATTCAAGAAACAACACCTTATATGTTAAGTGTGCAAATAATCTAATTCTCATTATTACTTTACAGGATGATTTGTGCTACTTGTATGTATCTTTTGAGATGTCTGATCTGGAACTCTTGCATCATTATTTGTGCATTAAATTTTCCCAACTTGATGGGGTAATAACATTGTTTAAAAAGAATACATTGAAATATGCAATATTTTGGCCTTCAATATAGAAAACCTACAGCCACTCCCATTGGCATAGGTTTAATGATGAGTGTTCATGAAGCTCGAGATACATTTGATGTTGTTCTCTATTAGAGGTTGTTGGATACTTGGATCAGTTACCTATGACTCAACTTCGTACTCATTTTCGTATCTCTGGGATGAGTAGGTCTATGCATAGATGAGGTTTCAAACACTCATAAGTGATTAAGAACATCTTTAGGCACTTGAGTGCTAGGCTATTTAATCCCCATTAGTCAACGTTATCAATAGATTTACATGCTAATTTTGAATGAAAATGGGGTTTGTATCTATGACACACATGTGTTGAGAAGTAGTTTTTCTTTCATGATAACTGGCTCATGCATACCATGGTTAAGCAAGAAGCAACATACTATGAAAAGCTTTAGTTATGAGGCTGAGTATAGGATTTCTTTCTAACCTAGCTTTGCGTGAATTTGAATCAAATGCATTTGGGGTGATTTTAGAGTTGTTCATGTTGATGTATGAAACACCACAAGAAACAAATTAAGGTGACACTAGAACACCTCTATGGTCACCATTAACTCATTGCCACTCCAAACTTTGAGAAATGATAGCTTAAAGTGAGAACTTTGCTTTTACAGAAATTCCTAGTCACTGAAATGACATACCTTCAGTATTTTGCTAATTTCTCCTAGCTCAAGTATTATTTCTTGATGAAACTTTATAGGCTGAAACTAGAAGAGTAGAGCTTTCCAACAAGCTATCATATGCATCAAATGGATCTCTAGAACTCAAGTTATGGCCTTCACAAGATGACCCTGTATGACCTTCCAAAACTGGAAATTTTTGCCTGTTTTAGTATTCCTGATGTCCAAAAATAAAAAATTCGATGCCTGGCATCGAATTTCAGTCCAAGTCGATGCCGGGCATCGACTTTGAGCTTTTTTAGGCCCTTTTTCTGCACCAGAAATACTCTCTTTTACACACACATGAAGAAGACCACTTGTATGCTAGAAGTCGATGCCAGGCATCGACTTTATGCTCAAACTCGATGCCAGGCATCGAGTTGCTCCACAAACTTCATATTTTTAAAAGATTCAACAATAGTTAACACACAGAGAATGAAAAAATGACTTATCAGCCAAGATTCGATGCCAGGCATCGAATTGCTCAGAAAACTTGAACTTTTGAATTCATCACACAGTAGGCAAACATGGAGATGATGAAGAGAGACTCATACACAGAACTTTACTCAGTTCTTCTCATAACTATAAAAAACTCAGAAGTTTTTACAGTTGCTTTCTCACTCAGAGAAGCACGACTATACACAGTCCTATATAATGAACTTCTTCTTCTACTTCTTCTCTCTATTCTCTCTCTCTCTCTCCTTCTTCTTCTCATCGCGTCAGTTAATACTAACTAACTTATATAGATTTTCTCACTCCCGTGATTTTTAAAAAACTTCTAGAACTAAAGTGAACTAACTTTACAAGTATGATACACTTGTGAATTTGTCCCTTCACATAGGCATGGGGTTTTCTTTCTAAGATTTGACCTTCAAATATATGTCTAATTAGTGATTGTTTCTCCAACAGCTCCCCCTCAATCACTAATTGACATTCCCTGTTTCTTCATATCTTCTTCTTTTCTTTTACTCCTGCCATGCTTTTGAATCTGCTGGTCTTCACACCATCCAAGCTCTTTGTCATTATGTCTGCTAACTGATCTTTAGTAGAAATGTACTCCACTTCAATCTCCTTCTCCATTACCTTTTCTCTGAGAAAATGATACTGTATCTCTATGTGCTTTGTTCTTGCATGAAATACTGGATTTGCTGCAAGATAAAGTGAACTCATATTATCTCCATGTATTGTAGGTGTACCTTGATCAATGCCTAAGCTCTTGAACAATGTCTGCATCCATATGACTTCCTTAGCTGCTTCCACAAGTCCTTTGTACTCTGCTTCAGTTGATGATAATGCTACTGTATGTTGTTTCTTTGAACACCAACTTACAAGCTTATCACCAATGTATATCATGTAACCATGAGTTGATCTCCTGTCATCTTGATTACCTGCCCAGTCTGAGTCACTGTAGGCTCTCAACTTCAAATCTGATGTAAAAGGATAATATAGTCCTTCCTTTATAGTTCCTTTGATATATCTGAGAACTCTTTGACCTGCAATCCAATGTGGATCCTTTGGACAATGCATGAATTGTGACAAAACTCCCACTGCATAACTAAGATCAGGTCTTGTTAGTGTAGCATAAATCAAACTACCCACAAGAGATTGATACTTCCTCATATCTTTGTAGTCTGCACCATCATATTTACTGAGCTTGTGATTAACTTCAAGTGGAGTTGAAGCTTCTCTGCAATTTTCCATATCAAACTTCTTCAATAGATTTAGAAGATACCTTTCTTGTGATACATATATGCCACGATCTGTATAAGTGACTTCCATTCCAAGAAAGTATGATAACTTTCCTAGGTCACTGATCTTGAATTCTTTTTCAAGCAATCTCTTTACCTCCTTGATTCCTTCATCGGAAGTACCTGTGATTATAATGTCATCTACATAAATACAAATGTAGATTGTACCTTCCTCTGTTCTTCTGATAAGTAGACTTGGGTGTGCTTTTGAACTTTGATATCCAAGATCATTGAGATACTTCACCAGTCTATAGTTCCAAGCTCTTGGAGCTTGCTTCAATCCATACAATGCTCTTCTCAACCTGCAAACAAAATTTGGATACCTGGAATCTATAAACCCTTGAGGTTGTTCCATGTATACCTCATCTGATATGTATCCATTCAAGAATGCATTCTTTATATCCAATTGACTTAGGGTCCATCCTTTTGAAGCTGCAATAGCAATGATTGTCCTTATAGTTGACATCTTAGCTACGAGACTGAATGTCTCATCATAATCTATGCCATAGGTCTGGGCATAGCCTTTCACCACCAATCTAGCTTTGTATCTGGCTATACTTCCATCTGCAAGCTTCTTCACTTTATAAACCCATTTATTTCCAATTACTTTCTTACCATTTGGTTTAGGAACAAGTTCCCATGTCTTGTTCTCCTCCAGTGCATTGAACTCTTCCTTCATTGCTTCTTCCCATTGTTTCTTACCTTTAGCTTCATCATAGTTCTGAGGTTCTTCATCATCTTTGACCATATATGCATAGTTCTTCTGAGTTATGTAAGAAGTATCATAAGAATACCTTTCTGGTTGTCTCCTAGTCCTGCTTGACCTTCTTGGTTCACATTCTTCATAAGTTTCTGGATACACCTCTTCATCAAATATAGGAGCTTCTTCATTCATTCTTGTTAATCCACTTCTGGATGTACTTGCTTGCATATAGTCTTCATCTCTATTCACCTGCACAATTGATTTTCCTTTCTCACATCTTCTTACCTCTTCTTCAAATTCTTCAGCTGTATGACTTTGATCTGCATACCAACTTTTCTGTTCATCAAATGTAACATCTCTAGAAACAATAAATTGTTTGGTTAGAGGATTCCACAATCTGTAACCCATCTGCTTTTCATCATAACCAATGAACACATATTTTTCTGCCTTTGGTTCAAGTTTATGCCTAAGTTGTGATGGCACATAAGCATATGCAATTGATCCAAACACTCTACAATGATCTAGTGTTGGTTTCTTACCCCACCAAACTTCATATGGAGTCATTCCATTCAGAGCTGCACATGGTAATCTATTCACAAGATATGTAGCTGTATTTACAGCCTCAGCCCAAAGATAATTTGGACAGTTCTTCTCTTTTAGCATAGCTCTAGCAAACTCAACCAAAGTCCTGTTCCTTCTTTCTGCTACACCATTTTGTTGTGGTGTATACCTGCAAGTTATTTCTCTCTTAATACCTGCATTCCAAAGATAATCATTGAACTCTTGGGAGAAGTATTCTCCCCCTCCATCAGACCTCAGTCTCTTAAGCTTTTGACCTGTGACTCTCTCTGCATATGCATGAAAATGCTTGAAAGCTCCAAACACTTCTGATCTTTCCTTCAAAACATATAATGTTATCCATCTTGTAGCATCATCAATAAAAAGTACATAGTACCTTGAGCCACTGATAGATCCTTCTTTTGTTGGTCCCCATACATCTGTATGAATAAGCTCAAGTACTCCATCATGTTTGAAACCTTTCTTTTGAAATGGTAACCTGTGTGCTTTACCCATTTGACATGCTTCACATTTATAAACCATATGTTGACTTTGCACATTTGGTAATCCTAGTACAGACTGATTAGCAACCATAGCTTTAATTCCTCTTTCATTAAAGTGACCTAATCTCTTATGCCAGAGATCAAGTTCTGTAATCACTCCTTCACCATGTGTGAGCAAAGCTTGACCAATGTTCCCTTGCACTCTTAAAGTAAAGAGTCTACCTTCTTTCTTACCAGAGACAATCTGATTATATCCATTCTTTGGATCTTCCACAAATACTCCTTCATTTGTAAACCTGACTTGAAAACCTTTTTCAACTATCTGTCCCACACTAATCAAGTTTTTAGGTATTGTAGGAACATACAAAACATTGGTTAGCAAATCTGCTCCACTCTTGCATTTCACTTTTCCAATTGAATGTACACTATGTCTTGTATTATCACCAGTTTGAACTGTGTGACTAGAAATGCCTTTTTCCAATTCTGACATCAATTCTATGTTTCCTGACAAATGATTAGAACATCCAGAGTCAATGTAAAATACCTTTAGATCTTCTTTATCTGATGTGTTGATTGAGTTCATCATCAATGATGTATGACTTTCATTCTGTGTGTCATTTGCATAGTTGTAGTAGGTGGTGTTGTAGGATTGATTCTGTCCCCAACTTCTTCCTCCACCTCTACCATAGCCTCCTCTTTGACTTTGTCTACCTCTTTGAAAATTACTTTGATATCTTCCACCTCGACCTCTGCTATTGTTGTTTTGATTCTGGTTTGATCCTTGTTGGTTGTGCCAACAGTCATGAGCCAAATGATTACTCAATCCACAGATCCAGCAAGCCTTTTTGTTGTTATTTTGATTACCTCTTCCTCTTCCAAAACCTCTTGCTCTTCCTTTGCCAGTGCCTTTACCTCTTGCATAATAAGCTTGAGAATTAGACTCCTCTTCATCCTTTGCTTTACCTTTATCTCCTTTCTTCTTATTCTTCATGTACATTGCAGAACTTTGACCTTTATCTCCATCTCCCTTCAAGTCTTGCTCATATGTGAGCATCAAACCAAGCAACTGGTTCAAATCTGGAACATAATGATTTAATGAAAGTTCTGTTGATAAGACAAAAGGTTTCCACCTTTCATCCCCTCTCAAGCCTGCAAGTAGTTGAGCAATCAATCTGTGATCTTCAACATCTTCATCTATGGATCCAAGACTATCTGCTAGATCCTTCATCTTAGTGACATAATCACTAATGGTTTGACTTGGCTTCTTCTTGAATGTTGTAAACTCTGACCATAGACTTGCTTTCCGTGCTTTAGTAGTGCTTTGGAAATGATATTCCAATGCATTCCATATATCTTCTGATGATTCCAATCCTCTGATGTGTGGTAGCAAATGATCTGAGATTGTATTGTAGATGTAGGCTTTTGCACTTGCATCCTTCTTCTGCCAATGCTTTAAAGCATCAAGTTCTTCTTTCTTTGGTCGGCTTTCATCTTCAAATACTGGCTTCTCTTCTTCACCTGTTACATATACCATGAGATCCTTACTCATAAGTAAGGCTTCCATTCTCATTACCCATGCGGGGTAATTATCTCTGTCCAGTTTGTCAATGGAGATATGATCTGCCATAGTTCTTTCCTTCTGCTGCAACCTGTGAGCTTAAAGGATAAAGGATAATACCTTTTGAAGTTCTTTGTGTATGAGGATACTTCAAAAGTAATCTTTTGATGCCTTGTGTCTTCAAATGCTTCACCTTTCAAACTTTAATGGAAAACTTTACAAAACTTCTCGTACCTTTGTCGTCTTCTGCTCTCGAGAATCTTTCTGCTCTGATACCACTTGTTGATGTATGAAACACCACAAGAAATGAATTAAGGTGACACTAGAACACCTCTATGGTCACCATTAACTCATTGCCACTCCAAACTTTGAGAAATGATAGCTTAAAGTGAGAACTTTGCTTTTACAGAAATTCCTAGTCACTGAAATGATATACCTTCAGTATTTTGCTAATTTCTCCTAGCTCAAGTATTATTTCTTGATGAAACTTTATAGGCTAAAACTAGAAGAGTAGAGCTTTCCAACAAGCTATCATATGCATCAAACGGATCTCTAGAACTCAAGTTATGGCCTTCACAAGATGACCCTGTATGACCTTCCAAAACTGGAAATTTTTGCCTGTTTTAGTATTCCTGATGTCCAAAAATAAAAAATTCGATGCCTGGCATCGAATTTCAGTCCAAGTCGATGCCGGGCATCGACTTTGAGCTTTTTTAGGCCCTTTTTCTGCACCAGAAATACTCTCTTTTACACACACATGAAGAAGACCACTTGTATGCTAGAAGTCGATGCCAGGCATCGACTTTATGCTCAAACTCGATGCCAGGCATCGAGTTGCTCCACAAACTTCATATTTTTAAAAGATTCAACAATAGTTAACACACAGAGAATGAAAAAATGACTTATCAGCCAAGATTCGATGCCAGGCATCGAATTGCTCAGAAAACTTGAACTTTTGAATTCATCACACAGTAGGCAAACATGGAGATGATGAAGAGAGACTCATACACAGAACTTTACTCAGTTCTTCTCATAACTATAAAAAACTCAGAAGTTTTTACAGTTGCTTTCTCACTCAGAGAAGCACGACTATACACAGTCGTATATAATGAACTTCTTCTTCTACTTCTTCTCTCTATTCTCTCTCTCTCTCTCCTTCTTCTTCTCATCGCGTCAGTTAATACTAACTAACTTATATAGATTTTCTCACTCCCGTGATTTTTAAAAAACTTCTAGAACTAAAGTGAACTAACTTTACAAGTATGATACACTTGTGAATTTGTCCCTTCACATAGGCATGGGGTTTTCTTTCTAAGATTTGACCTTCAAATATATGTCTAATTAGTGATTGTTTCTCCAACAGTTCACTTTTATATTACCACCATCTATACTAATAGTGAAAGTGTCTTGATAGTTGCAAGGAACCTTGTGTTCTTAGTCACGTGAAGCACATTGAGGAACAATATTTTTGTCTCTCAAAGAGGCTCATTGTTACACATATCAATTCCTCTTATGTGCCCACATCCGATAATGTTGAAGAACTTTCAAGAAAACGTATTTCAAAACTCTCAACATACTTCCTTTTGTGGATTTCCACTCCAGATTTCTTGGGAGTTCCTTACACATGAGAGACAACTCCTAGTGTACCACATTTGTGCTAGGGGGATTTATTGATACATTATATATATATATATATATATATATATATATATATATATATATATATATATATATATATATATATATATATATATATATATATATATATATATATATATATATATATATATATATATATATATATATATATGTGTTTATATATATATATATATATATATATATATATATATATATATATATATATATATATATATATATATATATATATATATATATATATATATATATATATATATATATATATATATATATATATATATGTGTGTGTGTGTGTATGTGGGTGTGTGTATGTGTGTGTGTGTGTATGTGTGTGTGTGTGTTGATATGTGGTGTTCACCTCTATCTCTTAGAATATGGAATCATTAGGTTTTCGAAAACATTAAGGAAGGGTCCAAGCCTATCAATCTTTCTCTCTTTGTCTCTCATATCTCCCTATCTTTCTCAAAACATACTACTCTCTCTCTCTCTTTCTCTCTCTCTGTCTCTTTCTCTCTCTCTTTGTCTCTGTCTCTCTCTCTTCCTTGCTCTCATTGTCTCTTGACAAGAAGGAACTATATGTGGACCTATGCTAGTCATTCTTAGCATAGTTACTTTGGATACATGTAGAATCGAAAGAAATAAGAGATCTATTGAAGTTCGGGAGCTGAAGCCATGACTTATGTGGTAGGAAGAATAAATTCAGATAATCCCTAAGGTGTAAGATCACATTTAGGTGAGGGAAAATTCATATTCAAGCTCAAATTATGAGTACAAAAAGACATGTTTTTAATCACGGGCTATAGGAGCCATTCTCAGAGACTTTGAGCTTCATCACTAAGCACACATTGAACTCCGTTGATGTATGAATAGTCCACTACACTTTCCTTGTATCATATGTTCATTAGCATATATATTTTGATACATTTCTCAAACTATATCTTTGTCTACTATTCTTTGGTGCATCTTCATGATTATAGTGACCTTGTGAAATCGATATCTTCATTTGTACTCATGCATTTCAATAGCTTAACTTGCATTAGTTAGACTTGTCTACTACTAGCATATCAATTTTAGTCACATTTGGTTCATGGCATTTCAGGATTTGAATCATAGAAGAGGACTATGTCTAGACATCTTCTAGATCCTAAAATCTTGGGATGAACCCCTTGAGTAGCTAGATTCATTTGTCCATGTATGGTCTGCATAAATTGATACCAAGTTGTGAGCTTCAAGAAAATTATAGAACACTTCTATTCCCAAATTAGAAGGTTTCTTCACATTTCTAATACATGCAAGTTATCTGTTTGGATGCAAACTTTTGGAATGATATTCCAAAGGACTTGGTGGTTCCAAATGCATTAATGTGAAGTTAAAGGAGTCTATTAATCATCCGTATAGTTAACTTTGCAAGTAGAGCAGGTTTTGTGCAACACTAGTTCATATGTGGAGCCTACTCATCCATCTCATCACAATGGTAACAGAGCACAAACAAATCAACATGGAAGATGGATTTCCTTCATCCATGTACAAATTGTATCAAGGTAACTACTCAACTTGGTCACTTATAATGGAAGCTTATCTTGAAGAGAGAAACCTATATAGTTACATATGTGGAGATGAAATGTTAACCACATGGTGCTAAAAGGATGATTTAGCTAGCGCATATAATGTTAAATCAATTATTTCCAAACATCAGGTATTACGAGACTTTACATGAAATTTGCAATGCTCTTGAAGCATTATTTTCATCAAGTACCAAGGCAAGAAAGAATCAACTATGGATGGAGTTCACCACACTCAAGAAGATGCCCAAGTAGAGTGTGAATATTTTGGTCATCAACATGAAGGACCTAGCAAATCAACTTGCAAGCATTGGAGAAGTGATTTATGAGGAGTAGATAGTAAGGTAAGTGATCAATGGAATAAAGGAAAATTATAAATGGGAAGCCTTCACCACAACCATGGACCTCTACATAGACATGTACGTTCTTGATTTCAACGCCCTCATGGGACAATTGCCTCACACATGGAGACAAAAGAAAAGGTAACCAATCCTCTTCCCTATATACAGACAAGAACAAAAATAAAGATAACAAAGGCAAAGGTAAAAATTCTTATGATGAGGGCACCACCTCTCAAGCCAACTTTGCAATTAGAGGTAGATTCTCAAGAGGGAGAGGAAAAGGAGGTAGACAAGGTAGGGAGAGATCTCTAAGCTCCTCTGCATGTGCAACATGTGGCTTGACTAATCACATTATTGAGAATTGTTTCATGAGACTTAGAAATCAAAGAGGAAGAGGTTACAATAGAGGAGGCTATGGAAGCTCAAGAGGTCGATTCAACAACAACAATGGTTAAAACAAAAAATCATACAACAATAATAAGTATCAAGGACGATGTAGAGGAAGGGGAGACTACAATAATTATGCAGATGATCAAACTCAAGAGGATTCATTACTTCATGGATATGACTATGAAGCAAGGTAAAGCAGATGAACATGTATTCTATATAGATTGAGGTTGTTCACATCATTTAGGAGGGAATGTAGCTCTACTCTCAAACTTGGAGGACCCAAGGAATAGACATGAAGTCCAAATAGGAGATGACACAAGACACCAAATGGAGAAGATAAACAATGTGAAAACTTTAGATGTCAATATGATCTAGCACCTGTAGAAAATCAAATAGGTAAGACTTTCAAGAGGCTTAGGTCAGATGGAGGGGGACAATATTTCTCCCATGACTTTGATTCTTATCTCCAAGAGAGAGGAATCAAAAGAGAGATTACAACTAGGTATACTCCAGAGTAAAATGGAGTGGTTGAGAGAAGAAATAGAACCATAGTGGAGGCTGCAAGATCAATGTTGAAATAGAAGAAGTTGCCCAATTACCTATGGGCAGAGGCTATACCTATAGCCACCTATTTGTTCATTACACTCCATCAAAAGCATTAGATGGGATGAAACCATATGAAGCATGGAATGGAAGAAGATCTAGCCTTGAACATGGCAAGATCTTTGGGTGCATAGCATATGCACACATACCTTCACAAATTAGTGGCAAATTAGATGCAAAGGTAGAGAAAAGCATATTCATTGGCTATGAACTTAATTAGAAAGTTTATAGGTTGTATAATCCAAGCAATAAAGGTGTCGTTGTAAGTAGAGATGTTGTTTTTTATGAAAACAAATCTTGGTTTCAGAATGATTGCAAGAAAATCAAAATTCCCTATGACCTAGAGGAAGACTTTCCAACATTGTCAAAGAGGAATGAGCATACACATGAAGACTCAAGTGATTATGAAGAAGACTAGAAGACTCAAAGAAAAGAAGTCAACTGTTGGAACTCTAGAAGTAAAGCCAAAGTGTAAGAACTGAGAGATGTGTAGAATCATAACAACAAACTATAAGGAGGTCTACTAGAAAGAAAAAGAAGTCAGAAAAGTATGGCTATGGCACTTCTTTGGTCACTAAGCATTCTATTTACATAGATCAAGATAAAAACTCAGAAGAACCATCTACATATGAAAAGGCAAAGAAGAATCCGGAATGGCGAGATGCCATGGAAGAAGAGATAGAAGCTCTACAAGAGAATAAAACTTGGGAGCTCGTTCCCAAGAAACCATCTATGAAGCTTTGTTGGTTCAAGGTGGATTTACAAGGTAAAAAAGAACTCCGATAGCTCAGTTAACACGTACAAAGTGTAGAGGAGGTACTCGGGTATCTACTTTTAGTAGGAGACTACAACATGCACTTTCAGTACTTCGCCTACTCAAGGGAGGTTATCCTTAGGGAAATATACCCATTAACATTTCTGTGAGCAGGCAAGTCCCAATAGTTGCACAGTAATGTAGACACTCAAAAGGAAGATTAATAACAAATGACAATTGTGAAAGTTGGAACTCCTCCTTATTCCGAACAGATGATTACAATATAGGCAACAAAAATGCTTCAAAAGTTGATGCTTTCGCTAACATGCAAACCCAGAACTAAAAGAATCAATACAAGATATTCATCCGATCAAGCGAACACAAGTAGATGAAGACTTGCACTGATCAATACACTGATATGAAGACTTGCTCTATGGGAAAGAGCATGGAAATACCACAGGCTCACATTGAATGACAAAACCAAGCCACTTCTTCACACTAAAGTGCTATTAGCCTTCCACTAGGAAGCCCACGCTCTGTATCCTCACCACAGAGTGACTTCCTATAGTAGGCTTGTAGCCACAGAGTGCAAAGAGAGGACCAAAAGAGATTCCGGATTCACCTCTATACCTCTGTGTGTATATATCCCCAATGAGTACTAGACCATTGCTTTTATGGCTCCAATAGGCCAAGAGAGCCTTGTCGATTCCCATGTTCACCGAATATGCGCCGATTGATTACCCTAAAATTCGAGGGGTAGATCAAATATGCCACCAGTTTTGAATTGGATCCTAAAAAATAAGTACTCCTCACAAATGGTTGGCAGCAACAGTCCTTTATCCGCTTACACTTTTACCACTTATGCTTTTACTGTCACTTCTACATTCAAGCTGAGATCCTCATTTACATGCCGCCCGTGATATTTGAATGACTCTCAGAAGCACATCCTTCACATAATTCTTGTATTAGCTTTTGAACCTTACATATTCAGCGGGAGAGATGGTGGGTGGTGCGGCTGGAGGGATGGTGGGACACTGGAATGAAGGAACGGTGGGATGGAGAGTTGATTCTAACTCCACCAATCAAAGAACCCAATGAATTCCCTAATTGGAAGAGTGATCTTCTACATACTAGAAAGGCATCAATGTAACAACATCAGAAGATCAATAACTTTTTCCAAAGCATGTTTGATATGAAAGGCATGATCAGAGAGCTAATTTATGTCCTTGGTCATCTTATGTCTTTGGTCATCTGTATAGTAGACTCAAATCAAAACTTGGTTGAAACACGTGAGCCAAATGAATTCTCTTGGGAGAGTCATCTTCTACATATTGAACTCCAACAAGCATGGGGGTGGAGGGAGGATGGGGGCAGAGGTGGAGGGGATGGAGGAGGAGGTGATGGAGGATGAGGAGATGGAGGAGACGGAGGTGGAGGGGGAGGGGGGGAGATGGTGGTGGAGGTGGTGGAGATGGAGGAGGGGGAGAAGGTAGTGGAGGTGGGTGTGGGGGCTAAGGGGGGAAATATGAGGGGATGGAGGAGGCGGAGGTGGAGGGGGTGGAGGAGGAGGGGATGGTGGAGGAGGAGATGGAGGAGACAAAGGTGGAGGGGGAGATGGTGGTTGAGGTGGTGGAGATGGAGGAGGGGGAGAAGGTAGTGGAGGTGGCTGTGGGGGCTGAGGGGCGAAATATGAGGGGATGGAGGAGGCAGCGATGGTGGAGGAGGAGACGGAGGTGGAGGGGGAGGGGGAGATGGTGGTGGAGGTGGTGGAGGTGGTGGAGATGGAGGAGGGGGAGAAGGTAGTGGAGGTGGTTGTGGGGGCTGAGGTGGGAAATATGAGGAGATGGAGGAGGCAGAGGTGGAGGGGATGGAGGAGGAGGGGATGGTGGAGGAGGAGATGGAGGAGACAGAGGTGGAGGGGGAGGGGGAGATGGTGGTGGAGTTAGTGGAGATGGAGGAGGGGGAGAAAGTAGTGGAGGTGGCTATGGGGGCTGAGGGGGGATATATGAGGGGATGGAGGAGGCGGAGGTGAAGGGGATGGAGGAGGAGGGTGGAGCACCTTTACCATGAAGTTTAGGTGAAGATCCAGCAGTTGGAGTTGAACACTCGCCACACCTAACACCTTCCGGTTTCCAAGAAGGTCTTGTGACATGGGAAGACTTCACATAATCCCTTAATCTTGATAAACACATCTCCTTCATTGATTTATCCCATTCCACATGATTTGTATCCTTGTTTCGGTACTCAACAAGAACCTTATTATTATAGAATTCTGTTGCTTGCCAAGACTCTTCTACATGTGTTACAGGAAAGCTCATTCCACAATCTTTTCCATCTGCTAATGATGAGCCTTTTGTTATCACATCACCAAGTGTCTTTAGTAGTTTTTGTAGTTCAAAAGGATCAGGTTTTTGTGTTCTTCATAGTAGTTGAAGCAGGAGCATGATCTCCTTCACCACCCTTTACACCAACTGTTGAAGGAACTACTCGCGTCTTGTCAGCACGATTCTTGGTCTTCATATCAGTAGTTACCCTTCACAAGCCTGAAGTGATTGCCTCACCCTTGTTAATCTCTTGGAATGCAACATTCATCCTATCCCTTGTGCTATCGGATGAATTAGTAGAAGACACAGCAGTCAACTGAGGTGGGGGAGGTTGAGGTCATGGTGGAGGTGGGGGTGGAGGAGTGGGTAGGGAGGCAGTTGGCGGGTGTAGGAGGCGGGCGAGGGCTGTGAATGAGGGTATGAGGAGTGGGTGAGGGGTGGCAGCGGGAGGGTGTAGGACGGGGAGGCAGAGGCTAAGGGCACGGTAGCAGGGGTGGGGGGAGGCGGTGGCTGAAAGTGGAGGTAGGAGGGATGAGTGGGGTGGCAGCGGGCGGGTGTAGGAGGCAAAAGCAGGAGTGGGGGTGCTGCGGGTGGGAGGGAGAGTGGGGGTGCTATAGGTGGGGGCCGCGGGGGAGGAATAGAGGGGCACTGCAAGCAGGGGGAATACACTCGAAGGGCTCGGGGAGGGCTGCGGGGTTTGTAGGCGGGAGCAGGAGGGGATGGCCGGGAGGGGTTTGCGCATGAGTATATGGCTGAGGAGGGGGCAGCGGGGATAGCGGGCGGGAGTAGGAGGGGATGGCAGGGGAGTGAGACAATGGAGAAATCCATCAGACCATTCCGCGTGAGTTGCTACTAGGAAGAGATTACTATCCACCAATTCATCATTAATACCTATTGCCTTCTCGCTCATTGCGGTCCTAGATACTTGATCTGGCATGTAGTGCTCTCTTCATGGCTTAATATGAATATCAAAGTTGAATTCTTGAAACAGGAGTAACCATTGCCAGACCCTTCCAGTGACTCTAGGCTTGTTTATCAAGTACTTCAAGGGTTGATGGTCAGATATGACTATAAAATGTACACCGAGAAGGTAATGCCGAAACTTTTGAAGAGCAAATTTAATAGCCAAACCTTCCCTTTCAGTCGTACTGTAGTTCCTTTCTGCCTTGGGGAGTAGTCTGCTTACATAGGAGATAGGTCTATCAACTTTGTGTGATGATGGTTGAACCAAAACGGCACCAACAGCATGAAGACTGGCATTTATATGCACATGAAACTCTAGTGACCAGTTCGGAACACTTAAAAGTGGAACAACACATAACCTAAATTTTAGTTCACAAAATGCTTTCTCAGCTTCAGCACTCCATGAGAAGAAGACCTTTTTACTGGTAAGCCTTGATAAGGGCTTAGCTATTTCTGAATACATTCGTATAAATCTTCTATGGTATCCTGCATGGCCCAAAAAACTTTGCACTTCCTTTGGGTTTTGTGGAATAGGCATGAAAAGGATAGTAGTAACCTTTACTGAGTCAATCGTTATCCCTTCAGCAGATACTATGTGACCAAGAAGAGTGCCCTTAGTGACTAAAAAGTGACACTTAGCAGGATTTAACTTCAAACCTCTTTTGAGACTTTGCTCAAAGATTTCCTTAAGATTTTTCAAATGATCATGGAAATCTTGAACTGCTACTCTTCTATCTCTGCCTGAAAACACTGAAACTCATCCATGAAAATGCATAGAAAAGTTATTAACCACTTGCCCAATATCAGATATATTGTTCTATTAAATGAAGCTGGTGCATTTTTCAAGCCGAAAGCCATGTGGGTATAGACATAAGTGCCCCATGGAGTAACAAAGGTTGTCTTGTCCCTATCATCAGGATGGATCACTATCTGATTGTAGCCACTAAAACCATCCAAAAAGCTATACAAAGTGTGTCCGGCTACTTCCTCAAGTACTTGCTCTGTGAAGGTTGAGGAAATCCATCTTGAATAGTTACCTTATTCAAGGCACGAAAATCGATGCAACCTCTTGTTTTTCCACTATTTTTCTTGGGTACAATAACCATAGAAGAAAGCCACCTGGAATGTTCTACTGGAATAATTATACCTCCTTCTTCTAGTTTTGTAATTTCCAACTTTACTGCCTCTGCATACTTTGGATTGAGTCGATATGGCCTACTTCTTGCAGGCACGGCTCCCTCAACTAAGGGTATTCGGTGTAATCCAAGCACCTCTGGTATTCTTGTTAGATCTTTGTAGGACCATGTGAAGACATTTTTATAAGCAAAGAGTAAAGAAGTTACCTCTTGCAGTAAAGGGGGATAATGCCATAGCCAAGAGGCCAAATGGACTACAAAAGGAAGATCTTCTTTGCACTCACGCTCATAACTTTCCTTCCCTAATACTTCTATATTTGTTGCCCCTTCAAAATTTGTATTCTCCTGCAAACCCTCATTCTCCAACTCCTTGTGATCTTCATGGCCTTTTCCTGCAACTCCTTCATCTGCAACTTCTTCCTCTATTTCATTGATTTCCACCGTGCAACACTCTGTACTTTCCATCATCCAATTCAATAATGTATCTTCTTCTTGGGGTAAAGAGGGTATTAGCTGAGTGTCCACAGTATACCCAGTAGTTTTCCCTGAGTCAAATCCTTCTTCCAAATGTAGTTGCAGTTGGTTGTTGGTGTTTGTTGAAATCCACAGTTTTCTTTCCCCCAATCTTGCAAAGCTTTTGCTTGCCTTAGCCAAGGCCGCCGGAGGAGTAATGGGTAAGAAGTCTCCTGTGGAATTGCAATAACAACAAAATCTAGAACAAACTGACAACCTTGTACTATCAT
Organism: Ceratopteris richardii; assembly: GCA_020310875.1. Lineage (NCBI taxonomy): Eukaryota > Viridiplantae > Streptophyta > Polypodiopsida > Polypodiales > Pteridaceae > Ceratopteris > Ceratopteris richardii. The sequence goes on along the minus strand of CM035436.1, from coordinate 111,780,531 downwards.
CAATACCTTTTCAATAATGCCAAGTGGCGCAACCCTATGTTGATCTGGTAGTGTAACAGTGAATGGTGCCATCTTGGTGGGGTTCAAATTTAGTTTCTTCATTTTGAAATCTGGCATCAAATTGATGCCAGAGCCTCCATCTATAATCACACCTGTGAGAGCTTCATCCTTTATAAGAAAAGATAACCTTGAGCTTTGGCAGTCTGCCAGGGGTGCAGGGGAAAATCAACCATGAAACCGTCTATATTAGGTGGTTGAATCAAGTGAGCAGAGTGTATAATCTTTAATAAGTCACTCCTTATTTTTGAATTCATCTTTATGAGTTCGTACAAACTAACCTTATGATGGATACCTTTCAAGATCTGCTCAATGTTTACCTCATGTGTGTCTTCTTGCAGACTTGTTGGTTGATCCCTTAGTGAAGTAGCCATCCTTTCATAAGCTCCTTCAAAATCTGTTTGGCCCTTCCACCCAGCCTTCTTTTCCTCCTCTTTATCCTAGAGTCCTTGTTGTTCCTCTCTACAGGTTGTTGTCGCTTGTCTGGCTCTAGTCATCATGGGCAAGGACGAAGATGAAACAGCATAAGACTGAGTGGTCATACCTTCTACTTGAGGTGAGACTGCAATCATGTGAATTGGAGCAGGGCAACTCCTTGGGCAATCTTTGGTATAGTGATCTTTAGCATCTGGACAATGCTGAGAAGGAGGTGTGTCTTGTAGAAGGCAACACCTATTTTGCATATGGCCATACTCACCACAATGATAGCACATCAATCGCCTATTATATCTAGGCTTCATTGGATGATTCTCCTCTCTATTAGGTGCATTTGAAGTACTAGCATAATATGAATCTAGAGCTTGAGGGTTACCTCATTGTTGTGTACCCTTGAGATTGTAACAGTCTCTAGCTTCATGGCCATCCTTTCCACAAAGTTGACAGCTTACCTTGTTAGGACAATTAGCATGGGAATGTCCATTGTTGTTACATATTGTACACGAAATCTGCCTTCTTATATCTTGAGTGGTCCGCAAATCTTCTAACGCGAGGCAAAGTTGGGCTACTTCATCATCAGTGCGACGCAGCAGTGGTATGACCTTCTCTTCTTGGTGATTTTGTTGCATTCTCAATGCCTCATGTTCTTTCCTCAGTTGCCCAATAGGGTCTAGTTCTGCTGCATAATTTGATTGTGTTTCCCCTTCAAAATGTTGCCTAGCTTCTTCAATGCATGATGCTGGTGCAACAAAATCATTAAGGGTTGCATCCAATCTGAGAGACTCACCGAGCTTCTGCTAAGATGACCCAGGTAGAGCTTTTTCTATCCACTTTTTAACCAAGAAATCACCTGGAGCATGTGGGAGATGTGCAACAAGTGCTTTTGTCCTAGTGTGAAGTTCATGAAAGGATTCACCAGATCTTAGCCCTAGGTTCTCTACCTGATCTAGAGCTCTTTCTGAGGAGTCATTTGGTCGAAATGTCTGTGAGAACGCCGTCTTCAGAGCCTCCCATGTAGCAAAGTGGCCATTTTCATATTGACTGTACCATTTGTCAGCAAGGCCTTCCAATGTGGATGGGAAGAGTACCAGCATTGGATCCTCTTTATTTTGCAGTCCTCATCCACGACATAGGGAGATGAGTCTCCTCACATGATCATCAGCATCCTCATAAGCTTGTCCCTTAAAGGTAGGGAACTTGATATTGAGTCTAGAGAGTAAGTGAGAGAGATCCTCCATTGCTAGTGGTGTTTCCTCTAACGTATCTGAGGAGAAGTCCAATATTCTCCTATGCTTTTCCTTTGAGAGTGGTGTGGCACCCAAATCAATAGACAAATTCAAAGAGGGTAGAGGGGAGTTAGGTTCACTATTCAAAGATATAGCTGACTTTCTAAGGCTCCTTCGTACACGAAGAGGCTCCTTATCTGCTCGCATATGGATCATGTACCTACTTGCAAGATGCAATAGGGAAAAAATGATGGAAAAAGACTATTAACTATGCTCAGGGCCTCTCACAGAAATGCAAGGGTCACACCGGGCGTGCCAAATTGTAGAGGATGTACTGGGGTATCTACATGTAGAAGGAGATTACAACATGCACTTCCAGTACTTTGTCTACTCAAGGGAGGTTCTCCTTAGGGAAATATACCCATTAACATTTCTATGAGCAGGCAAGTCTCAATAGTTGCACAGTAATGTAGACATTGAAAAGGAAGATTAATGACAAATGACAATTGTGAAAGATGGAACTGCTCCTTATTCCGAGTAGATGATTACAATATCGGCAACAGAAATGCTTCAAAAGTTGATGCTTGTGCTAACATGGAAAAATAGAACTAAAAGAATCAATGAAAGATATTCGTCCAATCAAGTGAAAACGAGTAGATGAAAACTTGCACTGATCAATACACAGATATGAAGACTTGCTCTATGGGAAAGAGCATGGAAATACCACAAGCTCACACTGAATGACAAAAGCAAGCCACTTCTTCACACTAAAGTGCTATTAGCCGTCTAGTGGGAAGCCCTCGCTTTGTATCCTCACCACAGAGTGACTTCCTACAGTACGCTTGAAGCCACAGAGTGCAAAGAGAGGACCAAACGAGATGCCAGATTCAGCTTTGTACCTCTATGTGTATATATCCCGAATGAGTACTAGTCCATTGCTTTTATAGGCTCCAATAGGCCAAGACAGCCTTGTCGATTCCCACGTTCACTGAATATGCACGGATTGATTGCCCTAAAATTAGAGGGGTAGATCAAATATGCCATCAGTTTTCAATCGGATCCTCAAAAATAGGCAGTCCTCATGAATGGTTGGCGGCAACAGTCCTTTATCCGCTTACACTTTTACCACTTACTCTTTTACTGTCACTTCTGCATGCAAGCTGAGATCCTCATTTACAAGCCGCCTGTGATATTTGAATGACTCTCAGAAGCACATCCTTCACATAATTCTTGTAGTGGCTTTTGACCCTTACATATTCAGTGGGAGAGGTGGTGGGTGGTGCGGGTGGAGGGATGGTGGGACAGTGGAATCAAGGAACGGTGGGATGGAGAGCTGATTCTAACTCCACCAATCAAAGAGCCCAATGAATTCCCTAATTGGAGGAGTCATCTTCTACATACTAGAAAGGCATCAACGTAAAAGCATCAAAAGATCAAGAACTTTTTCCAAAGCATGTATGATATGAAAGGCATGATCAGAGAGCTAATTTATGTCCTCGGTCATCTTATTTCTTTGGTCATCTGTATAGTAGACTTGAATCAGAACTTGGTTTAAACACGTGAGGATCCAAATGACTTCTCTTGGGAGAGTCATCTTCTACATATTGAACTCCAACAAGCATGGGGGTGGAGGGAGGGGGGGCGGAGGTGGAGGGGATGGAGGAGGAGGGGATGGAGGAGGAGGAGATGGAGGAGACGGAGGTGGAGGGGGAGATGGTGGTGAAGGTGAAGGTGGTGGAGATGGAGGAGGGGAATAAGGTGGTGGAGATGGTTGTGGGGGCTAAGAGCGGAAATATGAGGGGATGGAGGAGATGGAGGTGGAGGGGATGGAGGAGGAGGGGATGGTGGAGGAGGAGATGGAGGACATGGAGGTGGAGGGGGAGTGGCAGATGGTGGTGGAGGTGGTGGTGATGGAGGAGGGGGAGAAGATAGTGGAGGTTGTTGTGGGGGCTGAGGGGGGAAATATGAGGGGATGGAGGAGGCGGAGGTGGAGGGCATGGAGGAGGAGGGGATGGTGGAGGAGGAGATGGAGGAGACGGAGGTGGAGGGGGAGGGGGAGATGGTGGTGGAGGTGGTGGAGATGAGGAGGGGGAGAGGGTGGTGGAGGTGGCTCTAGGGGCTGAGGGGGGAAATATGAGGGGATGGAGGAGGCAGAGGTGGAGGGGAAGGAGGAGGAGGGAATGGTGGAGGAGGAGATGGAAGAGACGGAGGTGGAGCGGGAGGGGTAGATGGTGGTCAAGGTGGTTGAGATGGAGGAGGGGGAGAAGGTAGTGGAGGTGGCTGTGAAGCCTAAGGGGGCAAATAGAGGGGATGGAGGAGGCCGGGTGTTGGAGTTTATTGATCTCCAAAGTACAGCTAGAGGTAGGTGAAACCCAACAGGACCTAGTTGACTTTTTCACAAACTTGTATGCACAAACCAGTTTTCTTGCAGAGCAAACTGCTCTTTACTCACTTAGAATTTTCTAATAGTGTTTCACACACATAAGCTAGACTCTAAGAGCTTTCCAACAAGCTATAGAACACCTCAAATAGATAAATACAGAATGAGCTATGGCCTCTGCAATATGCAGCTTTAATAGAGACCTTGAAACAGAGATGAACCCGAGGACACACATCACTTGCAGAGACTACTACTCTTAACTCACAACTTCAATGAATCTTAAAATTTTTAGAATACATGTAGACTTTGCAGGCTTTCTAACAAGCCAAAGAACACATCATTTGGATACATACACAAGGAGATATGACCTCTGCAACTTTGAGGTTAAATGGAGACCTTCAGCAGGGGGTAAAACCATAGAACACACACTACTTGCAGAGAGTAGTGCTCTCTTCTCACAAATCCAATGATTATGAAAACTTACAGGAAGAAAGTAGACAGTAAGAGCTTTCAAATGAGCTATCAAACATGTAATTTGGATATATTATGAGGGAGATACAAGCTCTGCGGTCTCTGCATACAAAACTACAGCAGCATAGAGATACACATATGACTCTCTTGGACATCCCACAAGATCACGACTTTTCTCCTCTTTTTATAGCATGGAAAACTAATCTAAAACCTTCCTAATACATCTAAATTCGTGGTAGACACTTGGATGGAGGGATTACATGACTCAAGTGCTCAAATAAGCAAAGTATTGATGGACTTTGAGAACTAGCCACATCGACCTTCCACTAGGACACCACTGCAGCTCCCTTGTGACTCACTAATTTGACTCACCATGTTCTAGAACTCACGTGGTATTTTTGCTACATTTTATGAATAGTATGAACCTTCTTGAAGTATTTGAAGACTTCCCAAAGGTATTTACATAATTTCAAACTTGTACCCTACATAAAACAAATGTTCGCAACATTCTCCCCCTCAAGTTTCAAAGGGTATTTCCTTCATGCCAAGAATATAGTTGAATCTTTGAAGCTTTGGTCCATCCAAGGATTTGTTGAAGATATCTGCAACTTGATCCTTTGTTCCCACAAAAGAAACTTGTACTTCATTGTTTATGGCCTTCTCTGGAACATAATGATAGTGAACCTCTATATGCTTTGTTCTAGCATGAAAAATAGGATTTAAGGTCATATGAATGCTGCTCAAGTTATCCCCAGAGATCAGTGGTACATCAACCTGCACATTCAAGTCATGAAACAACTTTTTAAACCACATAACCTCAGTAGTAGCCAATGCTAAACCTCTATACTCAGCCTTTGTAGAAGATAAAGCAACTGTAGGCTGTTTCTTTGAACTCCATGTTAATGTCTTGTTTCCTGCTATAAACACATATCCACTTGTGGATCTTCTATCATCTTTGCTTCCAGCCCAATCTGCATCACTAAAGACTTTAAGAGTTAGATCAGCATCATGACTATAAAATAATCCTTCGTTCATGGTACCTTTCAAATACCTAAGCACTCTTTTCGCTGCATGCATATGAGGTACTCTAGGTTCATGCATAAACTGTGACAATACTCCCACTGCATAGCATATATCAGGTCTAGTTTCTGTTGCATAAATCAAAGATCCTACCATGGATCTATATACATTCATATCATGCAACTGATCACCTTCCTTTGCACTCAGCTTTACATTACATTCCATTGGAGTAGAAACAAATTTACATTCTTGCATACCAAACCTTTTCAGCATATGACATATATACTTTCTCTGTATCAACCACATACCTTCATCGCTATACACAATTTCAATCCCAAGAAAGTATCTAAGCAAACAAAGATCTGAAATTTTAAATTCCTTTCCCAAATTACCTTTTATCTCATCAATTTCTTTTGGATCATTCCCTGTAATCAACAAGTCATCCACATAAATGCATACATAGACACACATGTCATCTACATGTTTTACATAAAGTGAAGGATCAGCATGACTCGCTGTGTATCCTTGCAGCATAAGATACTTTACCAACCTTGCATTCCATGCTCTTGGCGCCTGCTTAAGACCATACAATGCCTTCTTTAACCTGCATACATGATTAGGACATTTTGCATCCACATAACCATCTGGTTGTGACATATACACTTCTTCATTTAACTCACCATTAAGAAAGGCATTCTTTATATCCAGTTGATATATATTCCACCTTTTACTTGCGGCTAAAGCCAAGAAAGTTCTCACTGTTGCCATGTTTGCTACTGGACTCAATGTTTCCTCATAGTCCAATCCTTGAGTTTGATTATATCCTTTTGTTACAAGTCTAGCCTTATATCTTGACACACTACCATCACTATTTCTTTTAATCTTAAAAACCCACTTGCAACCAATTAACTTTTGTTTTGATGTCTTTGGAACTAAATTCCAAGTCTTGTTATCTTGTAGTGCTTCCATTTCTTCTCTCATTGCTTTCTCCCACTTTTCATCTCCTTTTGCCTCATCATAACATGTGGGTTCATTTTCCTGCTCAACTTTTGTCATAAAAGCATAATGAGTATTCATAAAAGATTCATAAGTATACCTTTGAGGTTGCTTACTCACTCTTGAAGTTCTTCTTACCTCCAATGTAGATGCTCTTCCTTTCTTATTAGGAACCTTTGATGATTCTCCATACTCACATACATCACTAATTTCATCTACTTCATCATTAACTTCAACAAGTTTGAGTTTACCTTTGCTTTTAACACTTGGAGGTGACTCTTGCCTTAATCTTCCATTGAAAGGTGATCCTCTTTCTTCATCCAAACCACTCCTTTCATCATTTAAACTTCCTGATGGCTGAACTATGCATTCATCTTCTTCAACCACACCTTCTTCATTTTCATCCATGACCTACAAACAATTCTTATCTGCATACCATGAAAGTGATTCATCAAAGTTTACATCTCTTGAAACAACCACCTTATTGGTATGAGGATTATAACATCTATATCCTCTTTGAGTATCTGCATAACCAATAAATATACACTTTTCTGATTTCACATCAAGTTTTGATCTCACTTCACTAGGTACATGTACATAACATACACAACCAAATACTTTCAAATGACTTACACTTGGTTTCCTTCCATGCCATACCTCATATGGTGTCAAATGATGAACTCCAGCAGTGAGAACTCTATTCATAATGTAAACACTTGTGCTAACAGCTTCAACCCAAAAATAATTAGGCAAACACATATCATTAAGCATGCTTCTAGATGCTTCTGCTATGATTCTGTTTCTTCTTTCAGCGACTCCATTTTGTTGTGGAGTATACCTGCATATAACTTCTCTTTTGATACCTTCATCATACAAAAAATCAGTAAAATCTTGAGAGAAATACTCTCCCCCTCCATCAGATCTTAGCTTCTTAATATACCTTCCAGTTTGGTTCTCAAAAAATGATTTAAAATTTTTGAAACAATCAAAGACTTCACTCTTATGTTTAATAAAATACACAAATGTCATTCTACTATGATCATCAATGAATGATACATAGTACTTATTACCAGCCAAGGATGCCTCTTTAGTAGGACCCCATACGTTCGTGTGTATAAGATCTAGCAATCCACTACTTACATAGCTTGAATGCTTGAAAGGTTGTCTATTCTGCTTACCCATTTGACATGCTTCACAAAGATGCACCATATGTTGCTTAGTAAGATCAGGTAATCCTTCAACAATCCTCTTCTTTGATAGCTCCTTTAACCTATGTACATTCATGTGTCCAATCCTTTTGTGCCATAGATCAAGCTCTGCTATTCGATGCATACCATAAGAGAAATAGTTTGTATGATTTGGGTTTACCTTGAATGTAAACAATCTAACTTGTTTTTGACCTCTAGCAATTAACCTCCTTTGCTTTGGATCCTCAATGAAGCAACCTGCATGATTAAATCTTATTTGCAAACCTTTTTCTACCATTTGACCAACTGACATCAAATTCTTAGTGATCGTTGGCACATAAAGTACATCCTTCAAGCAATTTGTCTTGCTCTTATCCTACAAAACGACATCTCCAACTTGCATAATCTTATGTGTTGTATCATCTCCTGTTTCAACATGACCTTTACATGAAGGATTATGCATATTAGAAAACCATGAAGCATCATGAGACATGTGATTAGAACAACCACTATCTACATACCATACATCGCTATTGCAATTCATCTTAGTTTCTACATTCATCATAAGAAGAGAATCATAATCATCACTTTTACCTTCAACTGCATAATTTTCTTGTTGTTTACCTCTTCTTGAATAGCCTCCTTTTCTATTACCACCTTGATTATTTTCATTTTGATAACAATCTTTGGCATAGTGTCCATACCTTCCACATATATAGCAATTGTTGTTATCTTCACTCCTTTGTCTTTGATTGTAGTTGTAGTTGCCTCTCGTACCTCTCACGCTGGATCTTCCTCTTCCTCTTGTGTTGAAGAAGCCACTTGAAGTCCCTTGATCATCGCTCCTTCTTCCTCGACCTCTATTTGAACCTCTTCTACCTCTGTTTCCACCTCTTGATGATCCTGCATAAAGAGCTTGTCCTTGAGATCCTTTTTGATTTGAAGAAGAGCCATTTAGATTCATCTCCTTCGTGACCATAAGAGCAACAAGCTGATCAAAGTCTGGTAATTCTCCTCTAACATAAACTGAAGTAATGAATGGTTTCCATCTCTCATCATCCTTGAGTCCGTTGAGAGTATGTGTAACCAAGTCCTCGTCCTCCACATGAGCTTGAATTGATCCTGGTTGATCTCCAATCTCTTTAACTTTCAATATGTAATCATTGACCGATGTCCTTGTATCTTTCTTTATGTTATTCAACTCATTTTTGAGTTGAATCTTCCTTGCTCTTGTACCTGTAGCATACAACCTTTCCAATGCAAGCCAAACATCTCTACTTGTGTCTAAATCTTGTATGTGTCCTACCATTGAATCTTGAATATTTTGTGATAAAATGAATATAACCCTTTTTTCTCTCTCATTCCAAAGTCTAACCTCCCTCAATTGTTGCTGATTTGGGTCCTCTGGTAATGTGGGTTTGATATCTGTGCCGTCAATCAAACCATACAAGCCTCTACCTTGCAAGTATGTTGTGATTCTAAACTTCCATGCTTGATAATTGGTCTTATCAAGCTTCTCTATTTGTGCATGTTGGTCTCCCATAATACAAATGCTAAGCTTCCTCCTTTAAGCCTTCTTTCCAATGTGTGTGATGAGAAGAAATATAATATTTACCTTGTAAATGAGGTATGTGCACCTTTCTTTGCTTGGATGTTGCTTGAGATGCGTCCTTGCGATCTTCTTCTACCTTTGTGTAGTGTTGATGATGAACTCCTTCTTTGATAGCTTCAAATTCTTCATCAAGGTATGATAACCTTCTCCAAGTCTTCAAGTACTTGCTCTGATACCAATGTTGGAGTTTATTGATCTCCAAAGTACAGCTAGAGGTAGGTGAAACCCAACAGGACCTAGTTGACTTTTTCACAAACTTGTATGCAAAGACCAGTTTTCTTGCAGAGCAAACTGCTCTTTACTCACTTAGAATTTTCCAAAATTGTTTCACACAAATAAACTAGACTCTAAGAGCTTTCCAACAAGCTATAGAATACCTCAAATGGATAAATACACAATGAGCTATGGCCTCTGCAATATGCAGCTTTAATGGAGACCTTGAAACAGAGATGAACCCTAGGACACACATCACATGCAGAGACTACTGCTCTTAACTCACAACTTCAATGAATCTTAAATTTTTCATAATATGTGTAGACTTTGAGAGCTTTCTAATAAGCCAAAGAACACATCATTTCGATACATACACAAGGAGATATGACCTCTGCTAGTTTGAGGTTTAATGGAGACCTTCAGCAGGGGGTAAAACCAGAGAACACACACTACTTGCAGAGAGTACTGCTCTCAGCTCCCAATTCCAATGATTATGAAAATTTACAAGCAGATAGTAGACAGTAAGAGCTTTCAAATGAGCTATCAAATATGTAATCTGGATATATAATGAGGGAGCTACAAGCTTTGCAATCTCTCCATACAAAACTACAGCAGCATAGAGATACACATATGACTCTCTTGGACATCCCACAAGATCACGACTTTTCTCCTCTTTTTTTAGCATGGGAAACTAATCTAAAACCTTCCAAATACATCTAAATTCGTGGTAGACACTTGGATGGAGGTATTACATGACTCAAGTGCTCAAATAAGAAAAGTATTGATGGACTTTGAGAACTAGCCACATCGACCATCCACTAGGACACCACTGCAGCTCCCTTGTGACTCACTAATTTGACTCACCATGTTCTAGAACTCACGTGGTATTTTTGCTACATTTTATGAATAATATGAGCCTTCGAAGTATTTGAAGACTTCCCAAAGGCATTTACATAATTTGAAACTTGTACCCTACATAAAACAAATATTCGCAACACGGGGATGGTGGAGGAGGAGGTGGAGAGGTAGGGGGAGATGGTGGTGGAGGTGGTGGAGATGGAGGAGGGGGAGAAGGTAGTGGAGGTGGTTGTGGGGGCTCAGGGGGGAAATATGAGGGAATTGAGGAGAGGGAGGTGGAGGGGATGGAGGAGGAGGGGATGGTGGAGGAGGAGATGGAGGAGAAGGAGGTGGAGGAGGAGGGGGAGATGGTGGTGGAGGTGGTGGAGGTGGAGGAGGGGGAGAAGGTAGTGGAGGTGGCTGTGGGGGCTGAGGGGGAAAATATGAAGGGATGGAGGAGGCAGAGGTGGAGGGGATGGAAGAGGAGGGTGGAGCACCTTTACCAGGAAGTTTAGGTGTAGATCGAGGAGTTGGAGTTGAACACTTGCTACACCTAAGAGCTTTCGGATTCCAAGAAGGTCGTGTGACATGGGAAGACTTCACATAGTCCCTTAATTTTGGTAAACACGTCTCCTTCATTGATTTAGCCCATTCCACATGATTTGTATCCTTGTTTTGGTACTCAACAAAACTTTATTATTATAGAATTCTGTTGCTTGCCAAGACTCTTCTACATGTGTTGCAGGAAAGCTCATTCCACAATCTTTTCCATCTACTAATGATGAACCTTTTGTTATCACATCACCAAGTGGTTGTTGTATAACTATGGGTCAAAGTGGCCAAAGACATGGGTTTTGAGGGTCCAAAACCACTTGGAGAACCCTTGGATTCTATTGGGAAACCCTTGGGAAAGTGTCTCCAAGAGTGTGGTTTGAACCCTTGATTTATTTGGATTTATTTGCTCCCAATTGAAGGGTTTTGATCCTTAGGATTGATATTTCCTAAGAGTATGATATTTAACCCTTAGGGAGACCTCGCAAGCCTTGAGACTTGTATGTACAAGCTTGGGAGAAGTCATGTGAGAGCCATGTGATTCCATGTGATTTCCAAGGTTAGAAGGCCTTGGATTAGCATCCATGTGGAGAGGACACTTGGCAAGCTCTCCTCACATTTCCCCTTGGCCTTGAGGTATATATATGGGTGGAGTTGGTTGGGTGGAGGTGTGCATCTCTCAATCTCTTGTGGACTTAGAAGATATGGTCTTGAGTAGTTAGATTAGAGTGTTTTTCAATAATACAACAGTGGTATCCGAGCCTCTTTGGTCTTGTTTATATTGCTTACCTTAAATTTCATCATCTTTGCACACAATCATAATTGAAGCTTAGAATATTACTTCAATTATGCATAATGGTCCAAACGAAAAGATAAGGTAAGTGAAGCATTGAATAGGAAAACATAAAGGCATGAAAAAGAAAATCAAGCACCTTGAGCAGTTACATGCATCTATGCATTGAAAAGAATGGATGTATGTGCATATTCTTTTTTACCAAAAGGTTATCTCGAATGCACAAATTCATCTCAAAATGTTTCTATTGATAAGAAACATATTCAGATGCAAAAAAACATATGCATTAGGATGATGATGCATCATAGAGAAGCATATGTTGGTGCACTACAAGGAAGCACAAGATTATGAAAGGTACCGATGTTAAGCATGCTAAGGGCTACGGATTACTAGAATCATTCATGGCATGCATGAATGTATGCAAACACATGTACTTAAGTGAATGTATGCAAACAAATGTACTTAAGTGAATAAGATTGAATCTTTTGTTTTTGAAAAGTTATGAAACCAAGTAAGTAATCATAGTCCTGAGTAGAGGGTTTACTTATTTTTGGAAGCCAGACAATTGGAAAGGAATGAAGCTAAAGTACTTGCAAAATCATGATTAGATTTTGCAATATAAGTACTTAGCAATGTCTTTCCAAAAAGGGATACTACATATTTAATGTTATGACCACATTAAGTATGACTTGCCTACCAAAGAAGTAAACCTTAGGAAGAAAAGCCGTTACCATGTCAATGGCAAGGCAAAAATGAATTGATGAATACGTGAATACATCTAAGTTATTTAATAACTTAGAAAATTTCTCCAGGTTAAATCTTTTGATACAATTTTTAACCTCAAGCAATGTATACATATAAGCTCTTTGATAACTTCGAAAGTTTTTGAGGCACACAACTATTAGAGAACCTAGCATTTTTAATTCTAAAATCTAAAGTATAACAGATACTTAAAGATGGTTCCAAAACAAGCTTCTCATGCGATATCTTGAGAAGATGGCACCCAAATACATCAAATGTCATTAATGACATAGATGTTATCTCTAGAAAGTTTTTATAGGGCATATTCTTACACCACTTCATAGAACCTACAATACTCCTCTAAGTTTAGGACATACTTAGAGAAAGTTAATTGAAAAAAGGTTCTAAAAGAGTTCTTCATGACATATCCTAAATAGGATGACACTCTAGAATGGTTTCAAGAGTTTCATGATATGAAGCTCTGTTAAATTGATGCCATCAAAGACATTCATGGAAACAAATTATGAGCAAAGATTACTTTCACCAACGTGAATGGTGATTATTCAATTCATCATTGAAAGCTCCCTCCTTTTGGAAAAATTTCCAATTCAATTGAAGGCTTCATTAAATAGATTTGCATATGAGGAAAGTTAAGTAAGGTTTTCTTTAGCAGATGCAACGGTTCTTAATGGAAGGAACTTAAAGATCTATAGGTAAAATGAGGAAACAGAAATATTTTTCTTATTTAATAGTTGCTTCAAACTTCGTATGCTTTGATTAACATTGAAAATCAAAGCCACCTCTCCTAAAATAGATATGCATAAGCATTGCATTGTTGCAAAACATGAAAGCTCATAAGCATTCCCATAAGGTCAAGAGGAAGTTCATGAGCAAGTTAGGACAGGTGGTCGTTGAGTTACCTCTAGAAGATTTTCTAAAAGATAGCAAAACTAGAAATGAAGCCATAAATTTAACAGTTTTCGAGGACGAACACTCTTCAAAGGGGGGAAGAAAGTACCAAACCTTAAAATTAACTCCATAAAGAGAAACTTAAAAGAACAACTTTTTATATAAGATGTTTGGCAAACAATGAGTTTCTCAGAAAGAAACTTCATGGCATGCTACATTTACCATGCGATCCCAACAATATCACAAAAGATCTTGAAAAAGGTGGTTGTAAACGAGGAGCTCAAATAAAGCATGCCAAATCTTATACTTCTCTAAAGGGAAGTAAGAAGGAGAGAATATACAGAGTACGTAGTCTACAACTTTCATAAAGGATACTTAAGTCTCGTGAAGGTGAAACTTGTATTCACCTATTCTTAAAGGGATTTCAGGGGAAATCCAAAAGCATTAGAAGATGCTTAGACTTAAGTAGTTAATGAGATTCGTACAAAACCCTACGGTATCTTTTTGAAAGATTTGATAAACAAAGGAATCTCAAAGGCAAGAGTAATCTCTTGTCAGTTCAAGTTAATTAAGAAAGAACTAAGTAGATCTTGAATATGATTCAAGACACTTGGAATCGCACTCAAAACCTTAGAAAGAAAGTATGGATGTTTATTCCATCAGGATGGATATTTATTTCATCAAAAGGTTTAGAGCTTCCAATATGAGTTTAGAAATAATTAGGATCATAGAGTGATCATATGTTGGAAATCTTAGAAACCCAAGCAAGACGGAAACATAGAGTTAATCCCTTGACTTCAGAAGGAATTTGAGTAAAGGGTACTCTATAGTTAGATTAAGCTTCTAGACTTTAAGATAAATATCATTCACACATCAATGTTGGATATAAAGTATAGTGGTATGGGACATTATCCTTTATATTCACCTTAATGTAGGAATGATGGTATGGGACATCAAACCTTGATATGATAGGTATCTTTTAGTCTTGGGCTCATGAGTTGGAGTGAAACTCCATCCCAATGGAAACTAAAACTTCATAGATAAAAATGAGGTATAGGTTGTTCAAGAATAGGTCCATATCAAGTAACTAATTAAGTTTGAAGATCGTGAAGAAAAATCACTTTCTAGATCTTCATAAAGATTTTCAATAAGACTAATGTAGTCTTGTTAAGGATTTTGAAGTTCTTTATCAAAAATGCTACATGGATTTCTGGGGAGAGAACTTGGAAAGATCCTTTAGAGAAAGGTTAATTTGACTGAGTCAATCTTGGATAAAACACTTAGTTGACAAATACAACCAAGTGAGTTAATATCTTTTAGAATAAAGATGTATCAAGAGATATTTAAAAAAGATTGACTTAGTTATTTATGTAATTAGGGTTAGACTTAGCTACTCCAAAACATCTTGTTGATAGTACAACAAGATAATCAATCTCCTAAAGTAAGAGATTTATACTAGGCTTGGTATTCCAGTCTATAGGAGTTTCAAGAGATTGACAAGGACTGACTTCTTAGTTAAGATATTTGAAGCATCATAGTTTGAGAGTAAAGTTGAGCATCATCAAAACTCGATGGCTTGAGACACCGATGTTTTATACCACTAGATTCTGGTAGATGGATGATGGTTTAACTTTACCGAAAGGATCTTCTTGAGAATCTAGATCCAATCTCATAAAGGTAGAAACAATGCTTCAAACCATTAGCTAGATTAAAATCCTTAAAGTTTTGAGTCTCATCTAATTTGACTCAAATTATTTTAGTGTTTCAAACGCGAGTGGTGTATAGAAATGGATCAGCATAGTAAAATAGGTCCACACCCGAGTGGTGTATAGAAATGGATGAGCATAGTAAAATAGTTGGAGACTATTATAAGACACCTAGGTCCACACCCGAGTGGTGTATAGAAATGGATCAGCATAGTAAAATAGTTGGAGACTGTTATAATCCACCTACTTCATATGTTTGTACTATTGGTCCACACCCGAGTGGTGTATAGAAATGGAGCAGAATAGTAAAATAGTTGGAGACTGTTATAATCCACCTACTTCATATGTTTGTACTATTGGATGCGGAGTTTGCACATAGGGAAACATTGAATTAGGCAGGGATGTTTTAATCTACCCTTATCATTCTATCCATACTTAGCATTTGATTTAGTGTTTCACATGCAAAGTTAAGTAATATTAGAATGATTTGGGTAGGGATTAGCCCCACAAGTGGATCTCCTTCTTTTCAGATCCAGTATGAGATAGAATCTCCTTTTGAAGAAGAAGTGAATCGGAGAGATAAAAAACCATGATCTATGGAAATGATCATGAGGCATGAGGGAATGCTCCACATAATATACCTACACACATTTTCGAGGACGAAAACGTAAAAGGGGGGAAGAATGATGTATAACTATGGGTCAAAGTGGCCAAAGACATGGCCACTTTGACCCATAGTTATACATCATCGGGAAACCCTTCGATTCTATCGGGAAACCCTTGGGAAAGTGTCTCCAGGAGTGTGGTTTGAACCCTTGAGTTATTTGGATTTATTTGCTCCCAATTGAAGGGCTTTGACCCTTAGGATTGATATTTCCTAAGAGTATGATATTTAACCCTTAGGGAGACCTCTCAAGCCTTGAGACTTGTACGTACAAGCTTGGGAGAAGTCCTTTTAGAATTCATGCGAGAGCCATGTGAGTCCATGTGATTTTCAAGGTTAAAAGGCCTTGGATTAGCATCCATGTGGAGAGACACTTGTCAAGCTCTCCTCACATTTCCCCCTTGGCCTTGAGGTATATGTATGGGTGGAGTTGGTTGGGTGGAGGTGTGCATCTCTCACTCCCTTGTGGACTTAGAAGCTATGGTCTTGAGTAGGTTGATTAGAGTGTTTTTCAGTAATACAATAGTGGCTTTAGTAGTTTTTGTAGTTCAGAAGTATCACGTTTTTGCGTTCCATTTGCAACTCAAACTTAGGTTTGTGCCACTTTCTTCATAGTAGTTGAAGCAGGCGCATGATCTCCTTCACCACCCTTTAGACCAACTATTAAAGGAACTACTCCCGTCCTGTCAGCACGATTCTCGATCTTCATATCAACAGTTACCTTCCCAAGCCTGATGTGATTGCCATGCCCTTGTTAATCTCTTGGAATGCAACATTCATTCCATCCCTTGTGCTAGCGGATGAATTAGCAGAAAACACAACAGTCAACTGAGGTGGGGGGGGTCGAGGTCCTGGTGGAGGTGGGGGTGGAGGAGTGGGTGGGGAGGCAGCTGGTGGGTGTTGGAGGGGGGCGGGGGCTATGGAAAAGGGTAGGAGGAGTGGGTGAGGGGTGGCAGCGGGAGGATGTAGGAGGGGGAGGCAGAGGCTAAGGGCGGGGTAGGAGGGGTGGGGGGAGGCGGTGGCTAAAGGCGGAGATAGGAGGGATGAATGGGGTGGCAGCGGATGGGTGTAGGAGGGAAAAGTGGGAGTGGGGGTGCTGCCGGTGGCAGGGAGAGTGGGGGTGCTGCAGGTGGGGGTTGCGGGGGAGGAATAGAGGGGTGCTCCAGGGGGGGCTAAAGTGGGAGGGCAGGGGGAGGGCTATGGGGTTTCTGGGCGTGAGTAGGAGGGAATGGCGGGGAGGGGGATATGCATGAGTATGTCAGCGAGGGGGGGCAGCGGGGATAGCGGGCAAGAGTAGGAGGGAATGGGGGGAATGCAGGGGGAAAGAGAGAGAGAGAGAGAGAGAGAGAGAGAGAGAGAGAGAGAGAGAGAGAGAGAGAGAGAGAGAGAGAGAGAGAGAGAGAGAGAGAGAGAGAGAGAGAGAGAGAAGAGAGAGAGAGAGAGAGAGAGAGAGAGAGAGAGAGAGAGAGCATTCGGGCTCGATAGAGAGAGAGAGAGAGAGAGAGAGAGAGAGAGAGAGAGAGAGAGAGAGAGAGAGAGAGAGAGAGAGAGAGAGAGAGAGAGAGAGAGAGAGAGAGAGAGAGAGAGAGAGAGAGAGAGATTGCACGCGGCTACACAAAGCAAGGCTTGTAGCCAAAGGGTTTGAACAAACCCAAGGCCTTGACTATGAAGAAACATTCTCACCTATGGTTAAAATGCCCTCAATTAGAGTACTTATGAGTATAGCATCTTCCAAGAACTCGAATATCTATCAAATGGATGTTAAAAATGATTTTCTAAATGGTTGGATTTTAGAGGAGGTGTGCATGGCTCACTATCTTGGCTTTGAAGTTCAATTCTATCTAGAATATGTATGCAGGTTAAGGAAAGCTTGTATGTATTGAAACAAGCTCCTAGAGCTTGGAATCATAGAATTGTCACTTACTTGCACGATAAAGGTTTTATGTTAAGCAAGGTAGATCCTTCCCTCTTTAATAGGAGGAACCACTCATAGGTCATATACCTCTGTGTATGTATGGATGATATAATCATTATAGGAAGTGATGTAGATGGAACAAAGATCCAGGCTCAAATGAAGGAAGAGTTCAAGATTAGTGATCTTGGCCTTGTCACATACTTCCTAGGTTAGGAAGTGTTATATACAGAGAAAGGTATGTTCCTAACTCAAAGAATGTACATTGGATATATGCTTACCAAGTTCAAGATGGTAAACACAAAGATTAGAATTACACTCATTGAGGTAAATTGCAAGCTAAATGACATGAAGGTGAGTTAATTGATGATGTGACCACTTACCAAAGCCATGGTGGAAGCTTGATTTATGGTACTCTTACTAGAGTATACATATGCCATGGAGTTTGTTGCTAAGCCAATTCATGCACACCCCAAGAAAGCCTAACTTGGAAGCATCCACAAGAATCCTAAAGTATCTGAAGGGTACAATTAATGAACGATTATACTATCCATATACATCTAATTGAGATGTTAAGCTCTTGTCTGATGCAGATTGGGAAATATGTAAAGATGATAGGAGAAGCACATCAAGTTACCTTAATTTCACATGTACCAAATTAATCTCATGGTCTTCCAAGAAGCAACCTACAATAGCTCTCTCATCAACAGAAGCTAAATATAGAGAGCTTGCAAATGCTACAAAAGAAGCTATTTGGAATAAGACCCTATACTCAGATTAAGGGTTGAATGCTTCTACTCCACACATATTTGGAGACAACATTAGATCATTAGATCTTGATGCTACATGGCAGATACAACTCCCGTATGTATCTACACAACAACAACATCTAGATATGATGGCAAAGGCATTCAATGGAAGCAAACTAAACAGGTTCAAATCAATCATTTGACTATAGGAAATCATGAAGAATTGAAGACTCAAGCATCTTAAGCTTGAGGGGGAGGTGTTCGTACATTTAGAAACCCTAACTGAATTGCATTCATTCTTAGTATAGCTACTTTGGATAAATATAAAAGCAAAGAAATAAGGAAGGTCATGAATTTAGGGAGCTGAACTCACAAATCATGTGGTAGGATTAATAAATTCAAATAACCATCAAGTGTAGGATAAGTTTTTTGGTGAGGGGAAAGTCAAATTAAAACTCAAACTATAAGTAAAAAAAGACATGTTTTTAGTCATGGGCTATGAGAGCCACTCTGACAGACTTTGAAATACATCAGTGAGCTCATGTTGAGCTCATGTTATGTATGGGTAGTCCACTACACTTTTCTTGTATCATATGTTCATTAGCATATATAGTTTGGTACATTTTTTTCAAGTATATCTTTGTCTACTATGCTCTACTACATCTTCATCATTATAATGATCTTCTCGAATCAATTTATCAAGGGATTTTGAGATATGAATCATTGACGATGACTATGTCTGCACATTTTCTAGATCCTAAAATGTTAGGATGACCCCCCTAACTTGCTAGATTCATTTCTCAATGTATGGTGTAGCTAAATTTATGGAATAGATTGATTTATTTAGGTAGACATTCCAATTAGATGTGTGAAAAATGTCTTTTGTCAATTCATACCAGGTTGTGATCTCTAATCAAATAACTAACCACTTCTATTCCCAAAATATAGGTCTCTCCAAATTTCTAGAACATGCAAGGTATATGTTTTGATGAAAACTTTTGGGGATGATGTTCCCAAGCACATGGTGGTTCCAAATGCATCCATCTCATCACAATTAAGTACACATTTTGCAAAGTTTCCTGTGAGGACTCTATAGCTTAAAGGCTGCATAGGAAAGTTGCAGCTGCTCCCAACACTAGTATAATAGCTATTTGTAACATTTTGAGGGTACTTTGGGGAGACTCTAAAGGAGTTTGAGGGAAGAACTATTGCTAGATCAAGCTCAAAGGCATACACCAAACAAGGGGAAGCCTATTCGTGAATAAGGAAGACATAAGCATCATTTGTTGAATTCTATGGGTCAAATGGTTGAGAGAGTTTGCGTGTTAGGTTCAATCATAAAGGATGCTTTGTGATAAACCCTAAAGAAGGGTACAGATTGATATCCAAAGAACAAAAGGAGGGAATATTGTTCACCTTCAATGTGAAGCCTAACTTCAACCACATAACTAAATTCAAATTTGGAAAAAAGAATGTAGAAAAAATGGATCTATGGCACAAAATGTATGGGAACATAAACACCAAAAGGTTGAAGAACATGGAAAAGAAGAGATTAATGTAAGGATTTTTGGATCTCTTTAATCAGAATCTTAACAATGGTGTAAAGCTTGTCAACTTAGAAAGCAAATAAGATTACAATTCAAGAAAATTAGTGTTAGCAATTATGTGAGCTACCATGCACTAGACCTCATTCATATCGATGTTTCAAGACCAACAAAGGAAAACACATCTAGATTTGATAGATAATTTGTGACTTTCATGGACAATTGTACAATGCAAAATTGGCTTTACTATATGAGACATCACTACAACATATCGAGGGAATACCGACGGTCAGTGTACCGACAGGCAGCTGTCGACGTTGGTATACCCCTTGGACAATTTGGGAAAGCCGCTTTGCCTCGGAAACACAGCGTCGGTATAAGTGTGGGTATATGCGTCGCTAGTTTGTTGGAACTACCGGTGCTTATACCGACACTCTCTTTTTAACCGAGCCCGAACCCAAAATTCATCATTCTGAGCGTTTTGAATCTAGATCTTCTCATATCGGGTTTGTGCGTGCCAACAACAAATCTCTGTTTGTCATCTTCTCTCTCTCTCTGTCTCCCTCTCTCCCTCCCTTCCCTCTCTCTCTCTCTCCCTCCCTCTCTCTCACTCTCTCTCTCTCTCTCTCTCTATCTCTCTCACTCTCTCTCCCTCCCTCTTTCTCTCTCCCTCTCTATCTCTCTCTCTTTAAACAGACCTCTATCTTTATAGATCTGAAGTTTTGGTAAGTAGATCGCACATATTGTAGCACTCTTTTTTCTTTTTCTATGTTTTTTCTTTACTAATCTGTTCTTTGTTTGCTTTTGCAAGAGATTTTGCCATCAAATCTTTGGAAATTCCAAGAAGAAGAACTTCAAGTGGATTTTGACGACCGTGATTCAAACAATTCTCTCTCTCTCTCTCTCTTTCCCTCTCCTTCCCTCTCCTTCCCTCTCTCTCTCTAAACACACCTCTAGTTTTATAGATCTGACGCTTTGGTAAGTAGATCGCACATATTGTATCACTCTGTTTTCTTTCTTTATGTTTTTGCTTTTCTAATATCTTCTCTCTTTAGTTTTGCAAGAGATTTTTAAGGAGAACTTCAAGTGGATTTTGACAACCTTGATTCAAAAATTACATCAATGTAAGTAAGACATATATCACTCTTTTATCTTTCTTTATATTTTGGTTTTCTAATATCTTCCCTCTTTATTTTTCTTTGAGAGAGAGAGAGGGATATGCATATGCATACATACATGCATGCATATGCATACATGCATGCATGCATATGCATGCATGCATATGCATACATGCATCCATGCATATGCATACATGCATGCATGCATATGCATACATGCATGCATGCAAATACATACATGCATGCATGCATGCATATGCATACATACATGAATGCATATGCATACATACATGAATGCATATGCATACATACATGAATGCATATGCATACATACATGAATGCATATGCATACATGAATGCATATGCATACATGAATGCATATGCATACGTGAATGCATATGCATACATGCATGCATGCATGAGGGATATGCATATGCATACATGGATGCATATGCATACATACATGCATCATATGCATACATACATGCATGCATATGCATACATACATGCATGCATATGCATACATACATGCAGGCATATGCATACATACATGCATGCATATGCATACATGAATTTTTATATTTTTGTTTTCTAATATCTTTCGTTATTTTTTGTTTTCCTTGTTTATACATGCATGCATATGCATACATACATGCATGCATATGCATACATACATGCATGCATATGCATACATACATGCATGCATATGCATACATACATGCATGCATATGCATACATACATGCATGCATATGCATACATACATGCATGCATATGCATACATACATGCATGCATATGCATACATACATGCATATGCATACATACATGCATATGCATACATAAATGCATATGCATACATAAATGCATATGCATGCATGCATATGCATACATGCATGCATGCATATGCATACATACATGCCTGCATGCATGCATGCATATGCATACATGCATGCATGCATGAATTTTTATATTTTTGTTTTCTAATATCTTTCTTTATTTTTTGTTTTCTTTCTTTATATTTTTGTTTTCTAATATCTTCTCTCTTTATTTTTTTTTTGAGAGAGAGAGGGATATGCATATGCATACATGCATGCATATGCATACATGCATGCATATGCAT
The DNA here is from genome assembly GCA_020310875.1 of Ceratopteris richardii. NCBI lineage: Eukaryota > Viridiplantae > Streptophyta > Polypodiopsida > Polypodiales > Pteridaceae > Ceratopteris > Ceratopteris richardii. The sequence continues at coordinate 111,758,290 of CM035436.1, read as the reverse complement.
ACATACATGCATGCATATGCATACATACATGCATGCATATGCATACATACATGCATGCATATGCATACATAGATGCATGCATATGCATACATACATGCATGCATATGCATACATACATGCATGCATATGCATACATGCTTATGCATATGCATACATGCATGCATATGCATACATGCATGCATATGCATACATGCATGCATATGCATACATGCATGCATGCATATGCATACATGCATGCATGCATATGCATACATATGCATGCATGCATATGCATACATATGCATGCATGCATATGCATACATGCATGCATATGCATACATACATATCTTCTCTCTTTATTTTTGTTTTCGAGAGAGAGAGAGAGGGATATGCATATGCATACATGCATGCATATGCATACATACATGCATGCATATGCATACATACATGCATGCATATGCATACATACATGCATGCATATGCATACATATGGATGTGGCGGGAAAGTCAATGCGTCAGCGTATACAACAACTCTGCTCTATCGAATTCAGTCATTCAATAATGTTAAAATGGACCAAACAGGATAAAGACTCTTAAAATCATATCACACAATGCATATATGAAGAGTACTGGCCAGCACCTGGCAATCCTATTGTGAGTTCCGAATGGATTCCACATACAGCACACGAGGTGATGTCGCATCAACGATCCGAAGCTCGCGATGCTTTCAAAGCAGGCTTACCGAAGCCTGTATGGCTAGATGTCGAAGAATGGGAATCAATTCAGGATGAGCATCAACATACTCCTGATCGGTATCGTCAACAGAGAGATGCGGCGGCCACACGTTTAGATATGGTTGGAACCTCGCATTTAGGTAGCGGCGGATACGACATTATACGCTACCAATTTGTAAGTATGATGTTAATTATTGAAGTTGTTTGTGTTACGTATATTATGTATATTCATCTAACATTTTGCATATTTACTATAGGAGTTGGCAGTGGGTCGTCCTCCAACGCGAACTGAAGAATCATATGGATATCGACATGGAATGAGTGCATTGTTACAAGACTTAGAGGGATGCGGTGTCGGAAAGAATTTGTTACTCTTAAAATATTTCAAAAATTAAAATATTAATTGATTGATATAAGTTTGGTTGAATTATGAAATTTTGACTAATGTTTGACCTTAATTTTGCAGGAAAAGAAGTTGTTGATCAATAACAAGAAGGGAAGTATTTATCCAAATAATTCTTAATATTATTTATGGGTTTAGATAAAAATTCAAGGGTTAGTTAAGGGTATGTTTATGTTTTGAAAGTAAATGTAGGGGTATTTAAGGGTTACATATAGGTTTTGGGCATGAATTATAGGGTTCTAGCTTAAATGCAAGGGTAATTATGGGTCAAATGCATGTTCTAGTTAAAATTTATGGGTAATTAAGGATTAAATGTATGTTTAAAGCATGAACTTTAGGGTTCTAGTTAAGTTTTAAGATTAATTATGGGTTAATTATTCATCCTAGAGGGTTATGGAAGGTTAGAGAATAGGTTTATGGGTAAGTTACAGTTAATTGATGTGGTTTAAAGTTAGTTGTAGGGTAAACCTAAGGTTAAATGACTAAATAAGTGAGTTGTAGTTTATAAATAAACTGTTAAATAGGTTAATTTTATCATATGGAACCTTATTAAAATATTAGATAAATATATTAATTATTTAATTCTGCTAAGCCTAAGGTAATAATTAAAATGGGTTAAATTAAATTTAGTCTAAGGTATAGTATTTATTCTAAAGTTTAGTATTCAATTAAATAAAAAAGGAGAAGTGAAAGGTTATTTAAATTCTAAAGTATATGGTCCATAGAATATTAAATGGTTGGTTGGAAAATAGGGAAAAATTAAATGGGAAAAATCCCACGCCTTTTTTCTTGTTGAGTGTTGTTGGAGTGATGTTGAGTCAATTTAGGTAATTGGTTGAGTTATCTAAAGAGAATTGTAGGCTATGGTGGGCTACTCACATCTATTTAAGAAAGGAGTACGTGCTCACAAGTTCATGTGTTTTTTTCAGGTACTTAATTTTTCTCTAGACTATAGTCATATTTGTTCTCAGCTTTATGTCAGTCCTCTGACAGGAGGAGAGAGAAGGCCATCTCTCTTGTCCTTCAATTTATGAAAAGCAAATTTTTTTAGGAAGTGCAGAGATTTATTTTCTGATTTTCTTTCTTTCCCCTCTTCTTTTTCCCTTCTTCTTGCCTCTTCTTTTTTTATTTTAAAGAAAATTTTTTCCCCCTCTCTCTCCCTCCCTTTCTCTGCCGGCGGCGCAGCTCTGCTGCGCGCGCAGCAGAGAGAGAGAGAGGAAGAGAGAACAGTAGAGAGAGAGAGTTTTTTCTTATTTTTTTTTTAGTTTTGTTTTTCCTTTTTATTTCTTTTTTCTTCCTCTTTCCCTCCCTCTCTCTGCAGCCGACGGACGCAGCCGTCGGCGCAGTAGAGAGAGAGAGAAAGAGAGCAGTAGGGAGAGAGTGATAGAGAGAAAAGAGAGAAAGAGAGCAGTTGAGAGAGAGAAAGAAAGAGAGTATTTTTTTATTTATTTTCTTTTCTTTTTATTATTTATTAGATATTTAGTTACTTTTTTTTTCTCTTTTATGCTTATACTTTATAGATTAAATATGTTAAATATTTTATGTTTATATATTTTTTAAGTTCTATTTAAGTATATTTATTAAAAAAATACATAAAAATGAAATATAGAGTGTATTAATAAAGGTATATGTTTATGTATTTATGTATGTATATATTTAAGTATGTGTATGCATGAATATTTAAGAATATATGTATTCATTTAAATATAAGTATTTATGTATGTGTGTGAATATATATGTATTTATTTATATATAGATGTATTTATGTATATGTATTTATTTATGTATATGTTTTAGTATATGTTTATGTTTTCTATATATGTGTATGTGTGTGTGAAAGTATTTTAGCTTAGGTTCATTATATCTTAATGTTTTATGCATAGTCATTAAGTATGCGTGTTGGAATGAATGGTTTATTATGTATGACATGTAGGGTATGAAAGGGTATGCATGTATGTTTATTTATTTAACTTGATTATATATATATGTGTTTTGCATTTCTAACTTTCCTTTTATGAGTTTCAGGATTCCTGAAGGAGGGTCCATTGAACCTTTAGTCTTACCTTTAGTCCTATATGATTTTACCTTTCCTTTTTCCATTCACCAACCCTATACATTCTTATTTTATCCTTTCCTTTCCCTTCTCTTAACCCAACCATTCTTAGCCTATACATTTCTTTACCCTACTCTTAACCCAAGCTTCTTCAACCCTTAGCTTGATAGACACTTAAGTTCTTTTCCCAAGTATCAAGTTAGTGCATATTAGATATTAGAATTTGAACCCATGTTAGTTTAAGTATATGAACCCATGATAGTGATAGAACTTGATCCCATGTTTTATGTTAGTACATGTTAAATAAGTTAGTGATAGGCATGTTTTTTTAGCTAATGCATGTTAGAAATTTATCCATGTTAGTTCATGCATGTATGTGTGCATATCATATATGTTCATGCATATAAATGTTAGTATGTGTTAATGTATGCTCATGCATATATATGTTAGTATGTGTTAGTGTATGCATGTATATGTTTAGTATGTATATGTGTATTAATATGCATGTGCATCTATGTTTATGCATGTGTATGTGCATTTATGTTCATGCATGCATGTGTATCTTAATGTATGTTAATGTTATGTAAGTGTTCATGCATTTAAATGTTAGTATGTGTTAGTATATGTCCATGCATGTACATGTTAGTGTATGTTCATATATGTTAGTATGCATATGTGTATTAGTGTGTGTATGTTAGTGCATGTGCATAAGAGTATGCATGATCATTTAGTGCATGTGCAAGAATGTTTATGTATGATTATTTATGTATGTATAATACATGTTTATTTATGAGTAAACAATGTATGTTGATGTATATTCAATTAATTATGTAAATGAATTATTTATTGTAATATATCTATTTTAATAAAAGAATGTATTTAATATATATGTGTTTTAGAAAGATTTATTACTTTAGTGTTATTTAAAAAATGCTAAATGAGTGTTAAATTTTATAAAGATATACTAATTTCTGTTATGTGTTTTTTTCAGATCTGATTTCAGAAGAATTGCAGCCTCTTGGTGAACTGAAGGCCTGTTGCCCTCTTTCATATATGTGTTTTTTTTCAGCGCTATTGGAGAACAGAAGAGAGCAATTGGCGAACTGAAGATACACATGTGACCTGAAGTTTGAAAAGCAGAGATTGTCCTTAGTTTGACACTTTTATTAGCTTGTATAGGCTATCTTTTAGACTGTCATTTATAAACATCATCCTTGAGGTTGTATAGGACTTTGGTTATTAATTTAGTATCATCTTTTATGTCTAAAGAAAGTTCTTCATATAGTCCTTTTTTACCTTCATCAGCTTTTGATTTGTTGTTTCCAAAACCTTTAGAAAGTAAAGAAAGTTCATCAGATAGTTCTTCTCTTCCTTCATCAACTTTTGAACTGTTATTCCCAAAACCATTAGAAGAGGAAGAGTTAATAAAAGAAGTAATAGTAAAAGAAACTTTACACGATTCTAGGACAACTATAACCATACTTTCTACTGTTCCACCTAGTGTTAGTGAAGATCTTTTCCCTCCAACTGTAGATAGAAACTTAGATACCTTCCAAGAAGAAACAAACGAAACGATAAAAGATCAAATAGTTAGTGAAAAGATTATTCCACCTTCTTATTTTGACGCAGTTGAACGTTATAGGAACGCTTCACCCTACGGACCTTAGGAAAAGTTATACTTGTACCTGTCCTGCATAGTCACCCTGCGTGCGCCGTTAGCGAGGCGACTGAATTGATCCGCCAGTCGTCAGAAAACGCTCCCACAGCGGTGCAATCGTCTCATGGGAGAATATTCTTGATTAGGTAAAGTTATATCTTGGTTTCATGTTTTTAGTCGTTGTTTATAAATGTCATGTTAATTGGTCTTATTTTATACCTATGTTTTGTTGCAGGATTGTAGGTGTAAATATTTTGATCAATGCCACAATTTTGTATCACACTCGCATACGATAATGATGAACCATAATTTTGTATTTGATTCCTATATGGAAGTGTTTTGTCACATTGCCACAATTTTGTATTACACTCCTATGTGGCAATGATGTACCATAATTTCGTATTCGATTCCTATATGGAAGTGCTTTGCCACACTTTTGTACATTTTTCATTTATGGAATATACGACTTTCTGTACATGAATCATTGTTCATTCTTGCTCATATAAGTTTATGTTTTGGTTGCCATTAGAGGACATAACACATGTACTCAATTGGGGAGAGTGTATTGTCTTTTGCTAAACAACATCATGCTGTAGCAAAAGACAACACACTCTGCCCAAAAACATTTCTGCAGGTATGGTCGTCGGTATACGCGTTGGTAGGTCCAGCATGGTCGTCGGTATATGCGCCGGTACACCCAGCGGGGACGTCGGTATAAACATCAGTATGTGCGCCAGAAATACCGATGCTTATACCGACGCCTATACCGACGCTCATACCGGCGCTCATACCGGTGCTTTCTTTCCGACGCCTATACCGACTGTAACACCGATGTCGTGAAGAAATCACGCGCGTTCATTTGCCTCGGTAGTAGCCTCGGTATACCCTCGGTATGTTGTAGTGCATAAATCAAATGTATCTTATTATTTCAAAAGGTTCAAGGTTATGGTCGAAAGATAATGTGACACATGCATCAAGTGCACTAGATGAAATTGAGTAGGAGAATATATTTCTCATGGTTCTCTTGATTGCTTGGAAACTGATTGTATCAAAAGGCAAGTCAGATGCAAGTATACACCACAATAAGATGATATAATAGAAAGGAAGCATGGGTATATTGCAGAATGTGCTGGGACCATGATGAAGGAGATGAGTGTGCCTAATTGTTATTGTGTTGATGCAAAAACCATATCTATTTACATCATGAACAGAGCTCCCATAATAGGTTTACATGCTACTACATCTTTTGAAGCTTGATAGAAAGTTAGATGTTTCATACTTGAGAATTTTTGGTTGTGATTGCTATCTTTTGATTCCAACTGAATTAAGGATCAAGCTTGATGATAGATCAAAAATTCATGTCCTTATAGGATATGGAGGTGATCAAAAAAATAATAGGTGTTTTAACCCTGTAACAAATGGAGTGAAAGTGTCAAGTCATGTTAAATTTGATGAAAATGTATCTATGAAGGATAATAAAGTTGAAGAGAAGAAGAAAAAAAGGATGAACTAAGAGAATGTTTCTTAGTGGACTGAAAAAGTCTAGCTCTCAGCTATCATGGGATAGAGGCAATGCTATACCAAGTCAACTAAGTCGTACAAGAGGCAATGTCAAAGAAAAAATGACAAAAATAGAAGAAGATGAAGATCTATGGATTGAGCTCAACTCAAACATTCATGAGAAGAAGGGGGAGAACAAAGATCAACATCAAATATCAAAATCAATGGAATGGTGTGAGAAGAAAATTTTATAGGTTAATTTATTCAGCTAAAAAACTTAGCTATGATTCATTTATAGCTAGACACTATAACTATATGAGCAAGGTTATTGAAGAAGCCACATGTTTTGAGGAACTTAACACATGCAGAGAGATAAAAGAAGCCTTGAAGGAGGAGATCAAGAATTTGTAAGAAAATGAAACTTGGACTCTTGTGGAGAGGAAAATATGAAGGTAAATGAAAAGAAGTGGGTTTATAAAGTAAAGAAACATTGAGATGGAAAAATTTCTCGATATAAAGCTAGGCTTGTAGCCAAAGCATTTGCTCAGACTTATGGATTCTACTATGATGAGAATTTCATCCCTATGGATAAGATGAATTCTATCAGATCCATCGTTAGTTGAACCAAGCAAGAATTCAAAGATATACCAACTTGATGAGAAGAATGCATTCCTCAATGAAGAACTAGACAAAGTTGTATACATGGACTAGCCACTAGGGTTTGAAGATAAATTCAAGGATGGCTATGTTTAGAGGTTGAAGAAAGCATTATATGGTCTCAAGCAAGGCGGAGGGATTATAATTGAAGACTTGTTAAGTATCTAATCAATTGTGGATGCAATCAAAGCAAAGTAGATCCATCTTTTTTTAAAAAGAAGAATGAAGGTGAACTATTGTCTACTTATGTTTATGTTTAGATGACCTATTCATTATAGAAAATGATGAATAAGGTATCAAGGACATCAAAAAGTAGCTTGGGAAGGAGTTTATGATCTTAGACCTTGGATATATAAGGTACATTTCAGGTATTGAAGTAATATATAAGGACATTTGCATTTGGCTTCCGTAGAAGTAGATTTTGGATGTTTTGAAGAAGTGTGGACTTATATGATGTAAATCATGGATCAATCCTATGGAGGTGAACATAAAATTGACTTCAATGGAGGTTAATGAAGTAAAGTATCCACTTCTATAAAAATCGATGATTATATCATTAATGTATGCCACTATTACTAGACCATATCTAGCATATAGAGTTGTGCTTTACCAATTCATGCCCACACCTAGATTACCACATTTTCTTAGAGAAAAAAGAGTACTTTGATATCTCAAGGGTACACTCAATGAAGGTTTATTTTATCCTTTTGAAGATGAATTGTATGTAGAAGCATATATAGATGCAGACTGGGCTGGATCCAAAGAGGAAAGAGGAACAAAAAGTGGATATGTTGTGATGGTTGGCAAGAAAGTCATCTCTTGGATGGCAACAAAGCAACCGAAAGTTGCCCTCACATCCACTCAGGTAGGATATAGGGCATTATCTCAAGTGACTTGTGAGCTTATGTGTCTCAAAAATCTATTCTTTCAGTTAAATATGCAGGTTATTGAATTTCCATTCCTGTGTGAAAATATGAGTGGTGTAAACCTATTTGACAATCTGATGTTCCATGCTAGAAGCAAACACATATAGCTATGCTATCATTACATTAGAGAGGAGGTTTTGTCTAAAAGCGTTTAACTACAATATATAAGTACTAAGGAGCAATGTTCTAACATGTTCACCAAATTTTTCGACTCAATGAAATTACCAAAGTTCAAGAAAGAAATTGGATTTTTAAAGCTAGGATGAATAACTAAAGCTTGAAGCTTCAGGGGGAGTGTTGAAATACATGGTTCAATCTTTAGGCTAGTTTAAGCCATGAGATGCATGCCACTTGGAGTTTCATAAACTAGGGTTCAAGCATGAGAAATCATGAATCAAATCTGAATGTGAATCCTTCCCTCAACAACCAAAATTTGAATCACACTTAGGTGTGAGTAATGGACTATAACCTAGGAAAAGAAATTTCTAACTTAGAGGGAATCTTTTCATCTCTATATAGGCACATACTAAGCTCTGAATTTGAGAGATCTCGTGGATATGTGATCTCCTAGATAGTTTGAAAGAGATTCAGTAGGCCCCTTAGCTAAGCTTTCTCGCTAGTTGCATGTTTGGGTGACTATGAATAAGGTTTTCTATAGCCATAGGTAACACACAAAATTTTGTGTGAGAACTCTAGGTTGCTTTGAGTTTCGACCATTCTTCATTAGTTATAGCTCAATCAATTCTTTTTTGTTCAAGTATTGGATTTATTCTCTACATATATTGAGAGAATCATGTTTAGGAATGAACATGTGTCTATCTATGTACACCTAAAGAAGAGCAAATTCAATATATCTTAACGTTATTGATTCTCCCAGTAGGAGTAACCAATATAACATAGGCATTGCATTCGGAAGGCCTCAAAGTCTAGTTTATGTGTGCAAACGTTTTTGGGTTCAGTCTACATATTCTTAGAGAGTCGATCTTTTGATCAAGTTGAAGTTCTATTAGTTCCTTGTGAGTGCACTATCAAGGATGCATAAGTTAGCTGGAAACTCCCCCCAACTACATAAGCAATGCACAAACTTGCTACCCTTTTTTCTTATAAACCTTATAAAATTGTAACCCTATTTGTATAGAGATCCCATTGATTCTTTAGAACCCTTCAAAATCCGTATCTAAAGATCCTCTAAACCCTTAAGGAAAACCCTAATTGTTGAACAATAATTATGAACCATTACTCCTTGGATTCATGATGGTTTATTAGCCATAATCCATGAAAAACACCATGTATATCCAAAAGAAAACCATGAAGCACCATCTCAACATGTACCCTAGTAGGAACCTAAACACGAATGTATTTAGGAAACCTAGAAACCTTGAACTAAAACCCCTCTATATAAGCCTAAATTTGATTAAATGAATCCCAGGTAAAAAGTAATGACCCATGAAATCTCACTCCTCAACCTGGAAGCTAATGTCAAACCCTAGAAACCCATGTATATGAACCGTTATATGTAAGTAATTGTACTATGAACATGTATTTGGAAACCATTAAAAAACCTAAATTGGAACATTAAGATACCCATTTTTTCTAACGCTAAGATCCTTGTAAATCAAACCCGTTCAAAACCATGAATCTTTGCATGTGTGTGTTGTTACCCTTGTCTTTTGAAAGGCCTTGTGACCCTTATAAATGATGCTTGTAAATAAATATATCCATTGAACCATAGTCCTAAAATAAAAAGAAGAGAAAAAATAAAGAGATGAAAAATAGAAAGAGAAAATAACAAATTGGATGGAAGAACAAGAATTGCCTCAGTCTAGAATACAGCAGAAAAGGAAGAGAAGAAGAATCCATGTGTGCGCATACATGCAATTCTCCAAATTAGAAAGTTGGGACTTTAGGAAGTCTATAAATTAAAATCGTATTATTTATTCAGTTTTGCCCGTTGAATTCGCAAGTTCATATTTTACCTCAGCTCCTTTCTCTCACAGTATGTGTCCTCTAAGAGAGAGAGAGAGAGAGAGTATGTGTCCTCTAAGAGAGAGAGAGAGAGAGAATAATTAGAGAAAAAGGGAGAGAAATAGAACACTATCTCTCTTCCCTCCCTCCATTTTGATTGTTTTAGATAAATTCTCCTTTTGTTGATTTATATTTATTCATATGAGAGAGAGAGAGAGTTTACTTTATACCTCTTCTCTCTACTCCCTCTCTCCTCCATACACTCAACTGAGTGGTAGAACTTGGAGAGAGCTCGAGAGTTTGAGAGTTTGAGAGTTTGAGAGTTTAAGAGTTCTAGAGTTTGAGAGCAAGAGAGAGAGAGAAGGAGAGATTGAGAGAGAAGTAGAGAGAGAGAGATAGAGACGAAGAAAGAAATTTGATTTTGTTTTGTTGTTGTTTATTTCTCTTTTTTTTTTCTCTTTAATAGGCCCTTCGATGGTCAAAAAAATCTTTTTAATGTTTTATTTACACATTATAGGGATAATTTTTAGAATATATAATTAGATCATATTATGCATATAGGCAAAATTTAGGGATGACAAGTTTTATATTCTCTCTCTAAACCTTATCTCCATCATGTTTTTTTGGTTTAGAATTGAACGTGAAGACGAAAGAGTTAAGAGAAATGTTGTATGAGAGAAGGTAGAGCATACATAGAAAAAGTTTTGAATCATGCTTTAAGTACCTCATTTTGGCCTTTATATTTAGTTCACTATATGATAATGCCTTAGTTTTATTCTCTCTCTAGATTTTTTCAAATTGTAGGGCTCAAAAGTGATATTTTGGGTAGATTTGTACCTAGTGAATCTTTAACATTTTACGCAGATTGAAGATCTAAAACTTTTTGTCTCTCACATGCATTTTGGAAGCGTGCATTATTATTGAGTTATAGGGCCTAGAAAAAGTATGGATTTTTCTAACACTTAAAAGAAAACGGGTTTCTCTATTGCTATTCAAATCCATGATTTTGATGCATATGTTTAGTCTTGCATACCTTTTGATGCATACCGAATTCCTCCTACCATGATTATATGCCCTTTATCCATATGCCAAAAATCAACCCTTCATGAATAGCATGAGGCACACCTCTCCTTCTCTTGGACTGTAGAGATGCCCCTTTTCATGTGGGCCTAATATTCCTTTTTATCAAGTCTATGAAACCTCCTTCATTAGAGAACATACATCTATGGATCAGAACCATTTCTTTCAAAGAAATCAAGAACTCTAAGCATAAATGTAAGAAATGAAGAACTTTCAGTATAAATGTTTTGAACAAAAGGGCTTAAGTGAAAAGAATTTTGATTCCACTCAAGTTCTAAAACTTGTAAAGATAAGGGTAAAACATGATAGGGAGAGTGTGGAACTAGAAACAACATTTGTAAACTTATGTAATGGCATCCTCTTTGTAGGATAACTTGCTTCATGACATTTATTCTTACATGCTATTAATTTAATGAGGAAGTGTTTTCCTTCAATATCATCCATGCGAAATATATTCATGCTTATGCCAATACCTCTTGAAGACCTTCATAATGATCATGAATGTGCCCCATCCAATTATGTATGTATCTATCTGTCAATGTATATTTCTATCTATATGTCTAGCTTCTTATCTATCTATCTTCTTATCTATGGATTTATTTATCCATCTATCCCTCTACCTCTCTATTTATCCATTCATGTATCTACCTATCTATGTATCCACCTATATGTCTATCTAACTAGAAATAGATATATGTACCTACCTATCTCTCCATGGATCCGTCTGCATTCCCATCCATCTATCCTTATTAGACCAAGAAATGGAGGTAAGGAACATTAGAGATGTGTTTATGTGGTCATGTTAAATGAGGTTGGATTGAAAGAGGAGTTAAACAATTTGTGATTGGCTAATTTTTCTTTGTTATGAGCATAAAGGAATCTCGAAAACACACTCAATGGGGATTAGAATTTCATTTGGGATTACGTTCATCATTCTTATTTGAATCTCCATTTTTATATCAACATCTGAGAACTTTGTTTACTACTAAGAAAGGATTGTAGTATTTGCTTGCCTAGTACAAGATTCAATTTTTTTTTGTATCGATACATCTAGCTGTCTATCTATCCATCCATCAATTTGTCTATCTATCCATCCTTCTATACTCTATCTAAATATGGATCTATCTACCTATCTAACTCTCTATCGATCTGTCTGCATTCCCATCCATCTAACTTTATTAGACCAACAAATGAAGTTAAGGAACATCAGAGATGCGTTTCTGTGGTCATGATAAATTCGGTCGGATTGAAAGAGGAGATAAATTTGTTTTAGCATATAGGAATCTCAAAAATGCACTAAATGGGAATTAGACTATAGTTCGCACTTACGCTCATAATCCTCACCCGAATTTCCTTTTTAATATCAACATGTGAAAACTTTGTGCAAGACTAAGGATTGTACTAGCTGCATGCCTACTACAACATTTGAGTACGCCAGAGAATACTAAGGACATATTTTGAGGTGATCGATTGTGTCGAAGTTACGGTGATTCTAGAGATTGAAATGTGTGAAATAGGATTGAATGCGCTATTGACTTGATCTTGCACTGTGACTCCTTAAAAGCCTTATTAGGCAGCGCCATGCTCAGGTTATGCAAGTTGAAATGGATTTAAATCCTCCAAAGGATTAGAGCTTGCGTTGTGTGGCCTTCAAGTGTCATAGTTGAATGCGAACGATATACTGCCCAATAGTTTGATTTTCAGAAATGAGATATAGCCAGGAGACACTATCTTTGCTAACCTTACAAAGCATTTTGTCTTGTTCAATTGACGGTTATCTCCTCTCTTTCCATAGAGGAAGCGCTCAAAGCCGTCAGCTTCGCAGGTTTTTTTTTAGGTAACAAATATCCTAATAATCTTACTGTTTTCTAAACATTTTAACTTCGAAGAGCAGGTCCGACTTTCATTTAAAACTCCGACATGAAGAAAATGAAAAACCGAGAAACAGCCCGGCGATGCGAAAAGAGCCTTGTTAATTGTATACTGTGTCCTCTTCGTCTGAACGAAAGCAATAGATAGAGCCACGTAGCTCGTCGTATCTGTAGCTCGTCGTATATGTGGCGCTTGCCCTTTCTCGGATCGTGCGTCGTAACGCAGACCTGGTTGGTCTTAAGGCTGCCTCGTATCTCGTCCCTCTCATTTTTTCAAATACTCTTTTGTAATAAAGAAAAGGCGTCTCCTGATCGCAAACAAAGAAAAGACGTCGACATATGAGATTACATGATTGCGTAGAAATATGTCGTTCTGCAATGTGCAGTCGTCTGTCTGATATGTTTGCTAGTTATCTCGCTGCAGGCTCACAGAGATCCTAAAGTATAGGCTAAGATTGTGGTGTCCGAAAATGGCCCCTAACCTCTCTGCGTGAAAAAGCAGCTCATCAGACATCAGAAAAGGCTTCATAGATTCCATGGTTAGAATATACGATGGTTACCAGTAGGTCCTCATCACTTTGCTCTACAGAAAGTGCGGATAAACGAGCTGCGCAACATATCAACTTAAATGTAACGGATTTCAAAAATGGTCGAAGATGAGTTTATATTGTTTTATCTAATCATATTGTTTCAGCACTTCGGCAAATGCGGACCTAATACCTACTCTCGAGAAACACCAACCCAGGGGTTTGGAACTTGATATTTTATTTTCGTGCATTGCATATCCGAGCCAACCTCGAACAAGTATGCGTCTTCCTCATAAAAAGGTATTCTGCTTCATAAGGATATCCTGCGTAGAGACTAAGTTGTGGGTCCGTTTCTCCCAAGTAAGATGAAAACATCCTGATGCGATCATGAGGACGGATCCATCTCTCGGTGAAGCAACCAGACAACTTTTTCATTATCTAATACATTTGTTAAGCTATGAGTCATATGTTTTATAGAGTAGTAGTATAAACGCATGATACATTTGCTAACCTATGATAATTATTGTGAGGTATTAGTAGAAACGCATCTAATCTAACATAAATACATACCCATGATCTACGCCGATCAATTTTAGAACAATTGGTATATTTTTATATCCATCTATTGTAAAAGGACAAAGTAAGCATGTTCTATTCTTATTTAAAGCATATACAGTGGCCTTTTTCAACTTATACAGTAACCTCTTATTTAAAGAGAATGCTTGAAAACAGGATTCCTGTAATAAAGTAAGTCTATGATCCAAGGGTCTGGCCGGTTCAGACAGATCTGAAATCGGACACCGTTTGGTCATCCGTGTGTATGACCAAAGATCTCGAGTTTTAGACTTACTAGGAGGTCTTGTGCTCTTGTGAACAAGTGAACCACTTAGCTTAGTGGTTAAGACTCAAGGGTGTGAAGGACGAGGTCTTGGGTTCAATCCCCATGGGATACATGGGAAGAGTATTTTGCCCAAAGAGCTCTAGAACCTTCTAGAAGCATCCAATGGACACTTGGCGCACATGTAGTTACATGGCTGACACTTGGATGATTAGCATTCACTTGTTCACAAGAGCACAAGACCTCCTAGTAAGTCTAAAACTCGAGATCTTTGGTCATACACACGGATGACCAAACGGTGTCCGATTTCAGATCTGTCTGAACCGGCCAGACCCTTGGATATGCAATAGAACAAGGATTACGACCACCACATACTAGAGAGATGACTCTCCTCCCAACCAAATGCCTCTATATATAGCTCTCTCCAGGGGACTACCTTCTTGGGCAAGTGAATGCTAATCATCCAAGTGTCAGCCATGTAACTACATGTGCGCCAAGTGTCCATTGGATGCTTCTAGAAGGTTCTAGAGCTCTTTGGGCAAAATACTCTTTCCATGTATCCCATGGGGATTGAACCCAAGACCTCGTCCTTCACACCCTTGAGTCTTAACCACTAAGCTAAGTGGTTCACTTGTTCACAAGAGCACAAGACCTCCTAGTAAGTCTAAAACTCGAGATCTTTGGTCATACACACGGATGACCAAACGGTGTCCGATTTCAGATCTGTCTGAACCGGCCAGACCCTTGGATCATAGACTTACTTTATTACATTCTTCCCCCCTTGGAAAATATTTTCGTCCTCGAAAATAGAGCTATATACATACTGTAGGCAACCCCCGAGCCTCATGTTCTAAAATTGGAAGAACATGGTCATGTTCTAGAACTGGAAGAACATGTCTCATCTCTGTGGTGGCATCCCTGCCCAAATGATTCAAAACACTATCTGGGTTTGCACTTTGGTGAACGGGACAAAGTACAAACTAGTGAAGAATAATAAGGGTGGATCTAATGACATCCCTGGCTAATTCACAGTTTCTGGATGTGCGATCTAGGCACAAACATGTGAACTAGGTGGATTCAAATTACTAGTCCATTTCTGGGCATAACTGGTGCATGGGCTTAGTAATGAAGGTGACATCCCTGGCTAATTCACAGTTTCTGGATGTGCGATCTAGGCACAAACATGTGAACTAGGTGGATTCAAATTACTAGTCCATTTCTGGGCATAACTGGTGCATGGGCTTAGTAATGAAGGTGGGATTCTTATCCCTCGCAAGACTTTGAGAATTCTTGATTCACTTGAATTTGTTTTGGAGAACTTGAAGTTTGGTTGTCCCATACATCTAACTTTAGATGTCTGTACAATGGTTTACTTTTATCTAACAGTTACTTGATTTTTTCACCCGACTAGAGGACTACTTTGTCCCAATGAGTTGAAAAAATCCTATGTAAACTGTAGGAGAAAGTTTACCATTTCGGTGGAATCAACCATACTAACTTCACCAATTCAAATTCAAAATGAAAATTGTCCAACTTAGGACACTTTTCTCAAAGACTTTTAACTGAAAGTTCTTGGGAATTGTCAATCTGATGAGCAATTCCTAACTTCTTTATTCTAGAGTATACTGGACTCTAGGAAATTATTTATGCTATAACTTGAAGCAAAATCAAATGAATAAGTCTACTTAGACTTATCATCTTTTGAAGATTGAAAAAGGTTCTTGTACATAACATCTATCTAGGATGTTCAAGTTAGTTATCTAATTCTAACCGGCTATCCCTGGTCTTTTGCAAAAGGAATCAGATACCATATCTGAGTCAATTCCAAAAGATTTGGAAAGCGGCAAGAGATAACTAAGACTTTGTACAACCAATTCAAACTTCGAATATACATAAACTTGCTATGAGTCAAAGACTAGATGACTCAGGACTTTTTACTTTTCAAAGATCTATTTCAACAAGATATTGAAGCATTGTCTTTATCTTTTAGAGAAATAAGCTGGATTCTCAGAATGATACAAAGAAAATCAAAAACATCATCCAACCACAAGATACTAGTGTGGTAACCAACATCAGTGTGTCGACCCACTGAGGTTCTATCGATGAGTTTAGTTTTCGAATAATGCTTCACTTGAGACTAAGTTCAGGTCACATTCAATCTTTTTGACTCCGTGAATGCAATTCTTGTGCATTTCTTTGAGTCTAAAAGAGTGAATTTTATCAAGTTACACTAGGAACTTGATGCTTGACTTAGTCAATTAAATCTTTAGTTGAAAAGATCAACTCAAAATCAAAGTCCAACTTCGTTCAGAAAATTTATCAAATATTTCTGATCAATAACACTTAAACTTGAAGTGTTCTATGAAGATCTTGGAAGTTACTTACTTCATATCTTCAGTTTCCTTGATCTTGAAGTTACCTAGAAGTATCGTAAGATACTACTTTCATCCTTTACGAATTAAACTTTTCTTGAAGTCTTAATTCCCTTGAGGATGAAACCTAACTTCAAAATCCAAACTAGGACTAAAAGATAATCATCATCCCACGATCCGATGTCCCATTCCATCTTTCCTACATCAATCTGAGTATAAAATATGGTGTCCCATACCACCCTATTTTATATTCACATTAATGTGTGGGTGATTCTTATCCTAAAGTCTAAACATCTCTTGATAGAGTACCTTATTTCTTCAATTCTTTTACAAGAATTGGAAGTTTCAGGCATTACCTCTAACTAGATTTTCCTAGGTTTTGATTCCTTCGCATGATCACCTCAGAATCATGTGCTTTGCCTTGGAAACTTGAAAACCTCTTTGACAGAATATCAATCAGAATTCCAAGTTCTTGAATTTTCTCGAATTCAAGTTCAATTGGTTTACCCTTGACCAATTTTGTAGCGACAAGAGCTTTTGACTTCTTGTCTTTAGATTCCTTTCTTTACTGTTGCTTTAGGTACCTTCCCCGGGGACTTTATTTAGGAATCTCTTTACTGCTTAAGTCTTAAGCATCCGCTCATGCTTTCTGGATTTGTACCAAAATCCCTTTAAGGATAGGTAAACACTTATGTTTTACCTTCCACAGACTTAATTACCATTTTCACGGTTGCAGACTACATTCTTGGAATTTCTTTACTCTGTTCAGACTTGGAACAACTTTCTCTTTTTCACAGTTTTCCATCAAATAAATGGAACTTGAGTGAATAATTCCCAAAAGGAATTTTATTGCCAATACTTGGGCAATCTACAAAGTAGTTCTAATCGCACATTACTTGGACAATCATGGCCAAGATTGATCAAGTCTGATTGATCTTGCGATAAAAAGACTTAGTCTTTATCTTTAAGATCTCTTAAACTATCTTAAGCTTCTTTGCTTACCTGCAGGATTTTAGAGATCTTTCCCTCAACTTAAGTCCAAGCATTTTCTAATGCTTTTCAGATTCCAAAGCTAAGAATCTTTGATATACCGTTAGGTTATATCACTTATTTGGACTTAAATACCAAAACTGGTGGTTAGGGATTTACTGGGAACTACTTACTCTATAACTTTTCTTGAAAGATGCTGGAAGAATGTAATAAAGTAAGTCTATGATCCAAGGGTCTGGCCGGTTCAGACAGATCTGAAATCGGACACCGTTTGGTCATCCGTGTGTATGACCAAAGATCTCGAGTTTTAGACTTACTAGGAGGTCTTGTGCTCTTGTGAACAAGTGAACCACTTAGCTTAGTGGTTAGGACTCAAGGGTGTGAAGGACGAGGTCTTGGGTTCAATCCCCATGGGATACATGGGAAGAGTATTTTGCCCAAAGAGCTCTAGAACCTTCTAGAAGCATCCAATGGACACTTGGCGCACATGTAGTTACATGGCTGACACTTGGATGATTAGCATTCACTTGCCCAAGAAGGTAGTCCCCTGGAGAGAGCTATATATAGAGGCATTTGGTTGGGAGGAGAGTCATCTCTCTAGTAGGTGGTGGTCGTAATCCTTGTTCTATTGCAATTCCGTCTTATCAAAATACAAAAAAGTGACATTATATTGGGATACAATCTAAGTGGGAAATCATGTGAAGTGAACTCAGAACATGTATTCAAGGCTCACTTAAGCTCCTCAGACACATCGTTAATGTTTTAGTCCTATTCGTTGTTTTCCCCCTCTCCATAACTTTAAAACATCCACTGCAAAAAGTAATAAAAATACTAATAAATGACCCAACACTACCTTGAGAACTTTATAGATCTAAACATCTTTATCTATAGGTTGTATGTCTATAAGTTCTACGTTATAAGTTGTTTGTAAGTTGTTTTTCTATACGCTCCTGAGACACATCGTTGATGCTTTAGTCCTAGTTCCTGTTTTCACCCTCTTCATAAACTTAAAACATCCACAGCAGAAAGTACTAAAGATACAAGTAAATGACCCAATTCTCTATATTTCTAGAATTTTATAGATCTGAAAATCTTTATCTGCGTTTAGATGTCGTAAACTTTTCAATGGATCTGAAACGGCTAATTGGCGAGTTTCCAATGTATTTGGAACAAATAAACGGGACGTTTTTGGATTTGTGTTTAGTGTCTATTATGCTTACAGAACACGGACTCCTTCTACAACGAAGATGCAGATATAAAATGCATTTAATCCGACCTTTCAATTCTTTCAATTTAGTCAAAATAAATGTCTTTATTTAGATAACGATTGACCACAATTACGTTGATATTTATTAATAAACGTCCCAAAAGATTCATCTTTCCATCAGAAAGTAAGGGATGAAGCTAAACCTTTTGTTTAAATCACTTCCTCGCTAATCATAGATGAAGATGTTCAAATCGTGAGACCTTACAGGAGATGTAATTGTTTACATCATTTAACTGGTTCACACGCAATGTAAACACGAGATGATTTATAGATTTCTAGAGATTTTGTTTTTATTACATAAAGTGTTTACACATGAGTCCCATGTTTGAATATTCCCAGCGGGCGTGGTTTAGCGGATGTGCCTTATACTCCTAGGCAGATGGCCACGGTTCAAGTCCCACCTAGGGCTGGATGCCTCTAAGTTCCCCAAGATCGGTGCCTCTACCTACGAGGTTGGGTGTGTGTCTTTCCAATTCAATCTACTCTAGAAAAAAAATCATCAATATAAAATAAACTTCATGAATATATAACCATATATGCGCGTCGAACATCATACTACGATATGAAACATTGTAACATTGTAAGGCATGATACATAGTACATCGTGTGACGTGATAAATAGGTTGGTTAAAGTGTCTCGCATTCTTTCTTTTTAGTTACTCTCTCTCTCTCTCTCTCTCTCTCTCTCTCTTCGAATAGATGTAGTCCTTGAGTTCTCCAGGAAATATTCCACTATTAATAGATATTTCGCACATAGGGTATACTTAGAACCAACATGGAATTTCCTACCAAACAACGATGCGGTGGAACTCTCTTTAGTGCAGAATCAGCCTTCCATTCTTTCGTGAAAAGAGAAATCAACTCATGTGTATAGAATATCAATGTCCGTAATAGCATTGTGATCTTCCACGAATCGGAAGATGGGAGTAGCAAAGGCATTCATTCCCTATGCTGCATCTGTAGATGAATTGTGGCATAGATGTAAAAATATTCCTTTATATTAACCATATGCTCTTCTTTGTTTCTTCAATACATGAGTGCTAGATCAAAAATCGTACCGAATATCTAAGGATATTAGATACCCCCTACCATGATTATATGCCCTTCATCCACATGCCATAATTCATTTCGTAATGAATAGCATGAAGCACACTTCTCAATCTCTTGGACTTTAGAGATTCCCCTTTTCATGCGAGCCTTAATTCTACTTTTTATCAAGTCTAGGACACCTCCTTCATCTGTGGACATACATCTATGGAGCGGAACCATTTCTTTCAAAGAAATGAAGATCTCTTAGCACAAATGTCAGCTTTCAGCCATACCTTTCTTCATGCGGAACTCCCATTGAACTTTTTCTCTTTTGGAATGATTGATTTGCGTAGAGTTCATTGGAAATTTTTAGTTTTATCATACAACATGAACTATGGCATCAACTCTATTTTTTCAAGATAAGACCATAATTTGCATGCTTTATCATGAATATATTAAGAATAGTTCAGAACAAGAGGGCTTAAGTGAATAGAATTCTGATTCCATTCAAGGTCTATAACTTGTAAAGATAAGGGGAAAACATGATAGGGAGAGTGTGGAGGGAGGAAGGAAATTTGTAAACGTATGCAATGGCGTCCTCTTTGTAGGATAACTTCCTTCATGACATTTAGTCTTACATGTTACTAATTTAATGATGAAGCATTTTCCTTGAATGTCATCTGTGGGAAATACATTCATCCATATGCCAAGACCTCAGTGTGCCCTATCCAAGTATATCTATATTTGTGTATCCATGTATATTCCATCAATATATCTAGCTTTTTATCTGCCTATCTCATTATCTGTGGATTTATTTATCTATCTATGATCCGTGTAGCTCTCTATCTATCCATTCATCTCTGTGTCTATCTATCTATCCGTCTATCTATCTATCTATCTAAATACGGATCTATCTACATGTCTATCTCTCCAAGGATGTGTCTACATTCCCATCAATCTATCTTTATAAGACTAAGAAGTGGAGGTAAGGAACATCAAAGATGAGTTTCTGTGTTCATGATAAATGAGGTCGGATTGAAAAAGGATATAAACAATCTAATATCGAAAGATTTTTCTATTGTTTTCTTCATATAGGAATCTTGAAAATGCATTCAATGGGAATTAGACTATAGTTCCCGAATACGTTGATAATCCTCATCCGAATTTTCATTTTAATAGAAAAATGTGAAAACTTGGTATAAGACGAAGGAAGGATTGTGCTATTTGGTTGCCTAGTAAAACATTTGAGTACGCAAGAGCATAGTGAGGGCATATTTTAAGGTGATTGATTGTGTCGAAAGTACGCTGATTCTAGAGGTCGAAATGTCTGAAACAGGTTTGAAAACGCAAATGAGATGATCTTGCACTGTAATTCCTTAAAAGCCTTATTGGGTAGCGCCACGCTCAGCTGAAATGGATTTAAGTGCTTCGAAAGATTAGTGTTTGCGTTGTTTGTGCTTGAAGTGTGATATTTGAATACGAACGATATGCTACCCAATAGTTTGGTTTTCACAGATAAGACATAGCCAAGAACAGTACTTTTGCTTCGTACGGTTTTGTTTATTTTCGCGTTTGTACGATAACCGAGAGGTGATAAATATCTTAATAATCTTACTGTTTTCTAAACAGTTTAACTTTGAAGGCAACAAAGCTTAATGTTAAGTGGGCCTCGCATGAGGGTGACGAGAGGGTGATTAACCTTTTTTGTAATGCCATCTAAACTTTTTAAGATCCACCCCTGCTTTGTGGGACTTGGGGGTCCCCTGGGCACTAGTCCCCTTCACTTGTATTTTTCTTTTCCGTTTAATTAATTCAACTCCGGGAGACTATGCTAAGGCCGAAGTTCCCTAATATTAAAAAAGAAAAAAAAAACTTGGAAGGGAACAGGTCCGACTCTCATTTCAAACTCCGAGACGAAGAAAATGAAAAAACAAGGAATAGCCCGGCGATGCGAGCAGAGCCTTGTAGATTGCGTATTCTGTCCTATTTGCCACGTATCTCGTCGTATATGTGGCGCTTGCCCTGTTTCGGATTGTGCGTCATAACGCAGACCTGATTTGCATTAATGCTGGCTAGTATCTCATCCCTCTCAGGTTTTCAAATACTCTTTTGTAACATGGCAGGTTATATTGTCTATTATATCCTGTTTGTCTGAAAGAAAGCTAGAGATAGAGCCACGTAGCTCGTCGTATATGTGGCGCCTGCCCTATTTCGAATCGTGTGTCATAACGCTGAGCTGATTTGCATTAAGACTGCCTCGTATCTCGTCTTTCTCATTTTTTCAAATACTCTTTTGTAACATGGCAGGTTATCCTGATCGTAAACAAAGAAAAGGCGTCTGCACGTCACACTACTTGATTGCGTACACCGATCTCGTTCTGCAATGTGCAGTCGTCTCTCTGATCTTTTTGTTATTTATCACGCTTCAGGGAAAACGTACCACCATGCGACATACGTTAACCGAGGAGCTCACAGAGAAACTAAAATATAGATTAAGATTGTTGTGTCCGAAAATGCGTCCTAACCTCTCTGCATGAAAAAGCAGCTCATCAGACGTGACCCGACCTTCGCCTACCTGGTCCAGGAAAAGTATCTCATGAATCACGCGGCTGACTCACAGGCGTAAGGCAACAAGGCTTTCAGGATAAAGCTTACATTTGCAGACATCTCTGATCATAAAGTCTGTTGTGTCAAGTTTGGCTTCATATAACCGATGGTTACTAGTAGAGCATAGATGGTTGGTATATCCGATGGTTACTAGTAGATCCTCATCACTATGCTCTACCGAAATTGCGCATAAACAAGCAGGGCACCATATCAACTTAAGTGCAACGGATTTTAAAAATGGATGCACATGAGTTTATATTGTGTTTCTAATCATATTGTTACAGGAGTTCGGCCATGCGCACCAAGGACCTACTCTCGAGAAAAACCTACCCAAGGCTTTGCAACTATAACTTTTATTCTCTTGCATTGCATATCCGAGGCAATCTCGAATACGTATGCTTCTTCATAAGGAGCTGTTTTGCTCCATAAGGATATCCTACGTAGAAACTATGTTGTGGGTCAGTTTCTCGTAAGTAAGATGCAAAATTCTGGTTCCATCTCTCTGTGAGCCAACCAGAAAACTTTGTTCTTATCGAATACATTTGCTAATCTCTGAGTCTTCTGTTTTATACAGGAGTAATGTAGGTACTATCCTGTATATAAACTGGGCGACGCTTATGGTGAAGTAGTAGTAAAAATTCATCTTATTTAATATAAATACATATCCATGATCTAAGCCGCTACATTTTAGACCAAGGAATGCCATATTTATGTATCCATCTATTGCAAAAGGAAAATGTAAGCATGTTCTAGTCTTATTTAAAGCACATACAGTGGCCTCTTTCAACTTTTGTACGAGTGGCATTATATATAATGGACATCGACGTAAATTTTCAGATCTATAGAAATTGTAAAACCATGTGCTAACTAGCCCCATGTCGTACATATCTGAGTAAATAAATAATTCAAGTAAACTTTTAGTAATACATGTAATAAAAATTAACAAATTTCCTGAGACTTATCATGAGTAATTTTGGACCCGTAAACCATATGTTCCTTTTGTACTTTTGAAAATCTTACGGTGAGTTCAAACAACGTTCTAATAATTCCTTTTGATACATTATCGCAAGTTTGAACCATACTAAACCACCACATGTCCTGATGGAGAGTGTTAATCTCCAAAATAACAACTACTCTTGAAGTTAGAGCACCTCTATATCAAGAGTAACTCAAACAATTCACCAATTTAAACGATCAATGATCAATTGTCAAAGTTTTGATCAAACTATGAAGAAGATGACTACACAGAAAGTCAGTTTCACATAACTCTCTCATTGACTTATCAAATGTGTAAAGGTTTTTATAAAACTTTGCATGAGGTGTCGTCTATAGTTTGTGCACCTCTTCCAAATTAAATCACTTCAAAAGATTTAGTAAATCTTGAGAAATGAACTTAACAAGTCACCTATGTCTAAAACTATTCTTCTAAGAAGTTGGTTCAGACACCTATAACTTCTAACACTTGGTTCTCTCAATCTAGAACCCGTTTATGCAAATGCTTTTAGCGATAGGTAGCTTACCTTCCAACTTAAAGATTGAGTGCTTGCTTGCTCAAAACTTCACACCGTGGAAGGAGAACTGACCAAAACATTAGCATCGAAGTTTGCACCTGTTTCAGGAAACAGTGAACACTTCTTCACATATGAATGTTCATACTCATAATTCTCATAGTCTGTTTACAATTAGGCTCTCAAACTTTAACCATAGACTCATTAACTATGGATTTAGACATCTACACAAGGATTCTTGAGATGATCAAGCACAGAAGGAGAATGCACAAAAAGATCGGGTGCAACATTTTTCATTTCTGAGAAATTCTACATTTGAGTAATGAGAGAGATTCTATTCACTTCTAAAAGGTCTAATGAGATCTAATTCTCCTCAAAACTTATTCTAACACATTCTATCCTATTTGCCCCGACATTTTCTTTGTATATATAGGCAAATATTTACAAGCTCATGACCATACAAAAGTATGTGATGAACTGACTCTAAAATAATGTACATATGTATACACATCTTTATCTCCTAGATATCCACTTCCTTCATGCTTCATGACTTGTTCTTTTCTTCAGTCCTTGACTTCAATTCTTCATCCAAAACTTCAATTGTTGATTGTCCTGCACCAACAGCTCCCCCTCAATCATCAATTGAGGTTTTCTCTATCTTCTTTATGCCTGCCATGTCTTTGAATCTCTGTAGCTTTGGTCCATCCAAGCTTTTGGTTAGCATATCAGCTATCTGATCTTTTGTTGAAGTATGTTTGACTTCAATCTCTTTATCCATCACCTTCTCTCTTAGAAAGTGATACTGAATCTCAATGTGTTTAGTCTTGGCATGAAACACAGGGTTAGTAGCTAAATACAAAGAACTCATGTTATCTCCATGAATAGTGGGTATACTCTGAATGATATCAAAACTCTTCATCAGAGTCTTAAGCCATATCACTTCCTTTGCAGCTTCCACCATACCTTTATACTCAGCCTCTATGTATGATAAAGCAACTGTGTGTTGTTTCTTTGAACACCAAGAAATTAACTTATCTCCCACATAACACAAGTATCCATAAGTTGATCTCCTATCATCAGGATTACCTGTCCAATCTGCATCACTATATATCTTGATGTTTGTATCTGATGTAAAACCATAATACAAACCCTCTTTGAGTGTACCCTTAATGTACCTCAACACTCTTTGACCTGCAATCCAATGTTCTTTCCTAGGACAATGCATGAATTGAGACAATACTTCTACTGCATATGATAAGTCAGGCCTAGTTAGTGTAGCATAGATCAGACTACCAACCAAACTTTGATATAGCTTCATGCCCTTGAACTCTTCTCCTCCATATCTGCTCAATTTGTGATTCACCTCCATTGGAGTAGGTGCTACCCTGCAATCATTCATCTTAAACTTGATCAACAAGTTCTTCAAATACCTTTCTTAAGTTACATACACTCCATGTTGAGTGTATGAGATCTCCATGCCCAAGAAATATGACAAGTCTCCCAAATCACTGATCTTGAATTCTTTCTCCATTTGCTTCTTTAGGCTTTGAATGCCTTTCTCATCTGTACCTGTAAGAATTATATCATCAACATATATGCACATGTAAATGAACCCATCATCACTTGCTTTAACAAGCAAGCTACTATGTGCTTTAGATACTTGGAAACCAAGTTCTTTCAAGAACTTCACAAGTATATAATTTCATGCCCTTGGGGCCTGCTTCAAACCATACAAAGCTCTCTTGAGCTTGCACACATGATTTGGATACCTTCCATCTCTGAATCCTTGTGGTTGCTCCATGAAAACATCATCTGAAATATAACCATTTAGAAAAGCATTCTTCACATCTAGTTGACATAACTTCCAACCTTTACATGCAGAAATAGCTATGAGTGTCCTGATAGTTGTCATCTTTGCCACAGGACTATAGGTCTCATCATAATCTATATCATATGTCTGAGCAAAACCCTTCACAACACGTCTAGCTTTATACCTAGACACACTTCCATCTGCAAACCTCTTTTTCTTGTAGACCCATTTACATCCAATGATCTTCTCACTATTTGGTTTAGGAACCAAATCCCAAGTCTCATTCTCCATCAATGCATCATACTCTTCCGGCATAGCTTTCTCCCAATTTTCCTTACCTTTTGCCTCTTCATATGTAGAAGGGCCTTCATCTACCTGTTGGAGTTAGACGTCTGCGGAAGCACGCGAACAGCACAAGGAAGAAGAAGAAGCTTGGAGCACAACACACAAGACTGAATGTATTACTAGAGAATGTACAAAGCTAAGTAGCCCATTAGGGCAATAGGCGTATATACAAGCCGGGGGAAAAAAACCTCCTAAAGAGGGAAAAAAGTGCCCCGACAGTCCTAGAGTGTTCACACACATCACTACCTAAATATATCAACAAATCCCCCCTGGGAGTGATGCGGTGAACAAGGAGCTGGCACTCATGTATAAGGAAGTGCCCAGCTATGTGGAAATCACTCCACAAAAGGAAGTAAGCCCAAAGCTTTGCGGAAAGCTTCAAACTTCTCCCTAGGCAGAGCCTTCGTGAAAAGGTCTGCAATGTTCTCCTGTGTGGGCACATATGCCAAGCTGATCTCCCCAGCAGAGAACCTCTCCCTGACATAGTGATAATGCACCTCAATGTGCTTAGTGCGAGCATGGAACACAGGGTTCCTCGCAACTGCCAATGCGCTCTGACTGTCAGTGAAGATGGTGGTGGCAGAAGACTGGCCAACACCCAAATCAGCCATAAGGCGTCTGAGCCACACACACTCAACAGTCGCTGTGAAAGCTGCCCTATACTCAGCCTCACAACTGGAAGTGGCCACAGTAGGCTGCTTCTTGCTCAACCAAGATATACATGAGCTACCAAGCATGAAGCAAAAACCACTGGTGGACACACGAGTGTCATAGCAACCAGCCCAATCTGAGTGAGAAAAAGCATGCAAATCTGGCGGTAGTGATCCCCCCTTGGGATAAAACAACCCAAGTAGCCGAGTACCACTCAAGTAGCGAAAGATACGCTTAACCACTTTCCAATGCGTGACTCCTGGGCAATGTGGCAATAGGCTTACAGTCTTCAAGGCCAAAACGCTCCAATAATGTGTCAATATATTTCGTTTGACACAAAGCCATTCCACCATCAACGTGCATAAATTGAATGCCCAAATAGTGATGCAAATGCCCCAAATCAGACATCTCAAATGAGGCATGCAAATCAGCCTTAAAATCAGCAATATGTGTCTCAATAGGACCAGTGAGCAGCATGTCATCAACATAGACAACAATGATCAGAAGCACATCATTAGCACGCTTAACATATAAGGTGCTTTCAGCTGGACTGTTCTCAAAACCATGTGCAATCAGATAGGCATGTATCTTCTCATACCAAGCACGTGGTGCTTGCTTTAAACCATATAACGCCTTCTTTAACCTGCACACCTGGTTTTCATGCCCTTTCTGCACAAAGCCACGGGGCTGAAAAACATACACTTCTTCATGCAAGTCACCATTCAGAAATGCTGTTTTAATGTCCAACTGATGTACATTCCAACCATGATGGGCTGCAAGTGCACAAATGCTCCGAACAGTAGTCATACGGCATGTAGGTGCAAAGGTCTCATCAAAATCAATGCCTCTTTCCTGCGCATAACCCTTTGCAACAAGCCTAGCCTTATACCTGTCAACTGTACCATCAGGTTTACGCTTCAGCTTGTATACCCACTTAGTGCCAATGGCCTTGTTGCCAGGAGGCAAGTCATATAAAGACCATGTACCATTCTTCATTATAGCATCATATTCAGATTGCATAGCAGCCATCCAATTTTCTGAATTTTGTGCTTCATCAAAAGAAACAGGCTCATTCTCATAACAGAGACTAGATGCAGCCATAGCATAGCAATCTGATGCAAAGGAGGCACTATGAGAGCCTGAACGAGTACGATATGACAAAGGTGCATCTAATTTGCTGTCACGCAAAGTCTGCACCAGCCATTTTGGCATAGTTTTTGCCTGCTCAATATCAGCTCTCTCATCAACAAGTGCATCATGTAAATCTGCATCAGAAATGGAATGATCTGCATCATCATATGAAACCTGCAAAGGCTGAGAAGTTGCCTCATTAGGACCAGCACTAGATTGTCCACCTGTAAAAAGAGGCATCAAAGTATCATACATGTCTTTGGAGCTAACAGATGTCTCCTTAGTACATGAAAGCAATGGCTGAATAGCATCTTCCACAAAGACAACATCACGGCTAACCAGAATGCGTTTAGTCTGTGGATGATACAGACGATAGCCTTTACTTTCAGAACTGTACCCAACAAAAATACATTTTACTGCCTTATCATCCAATTTTCTGCGATGTTGTTCAGGAACTAATGCATATGCCAAACAACCAAAAACACGCAGATGAGCAACAGATGGCTTGCGGTCATGCAAGCCTCATATGGAGTGATAGACTACAACGCTTTAGTGGGACACCTGTTCAGTACATATGCTGCACACATGACAGCCTCAAGCCCGAAACTATGAGGTAAAGCCTGACTCTTGACCATACACCTCGCCATCTCCATGAGAGACCTGTTCTTCCGTTCAACAACTCCATTCTGTTGAGGTGTATACGGCACTGTACACTGGTGTTTTATCCCACGTTCAGCCAGAAATGCATTAAAATCTGAAGACATATATTCCCCCCCTCGATCAGAACGGAGGGTGCCCATTTTACATGCTGACAGATTTTCAGCCAAAACCAAAAACTGTTTGAAGCACGTGAACAGTTCGGACTTTGCTTTGAGTGGATATACCCATGCATGCCTGGAAAAATCATCAATGAAAGTCACGAAGTAAAGGTAATTTCCAAAAGAGGGTGTTTGCATAGGACCACAGACGTCACTATGTACAAGCTGCAATTTCTGCGTAGCCCGAACTGAACCATCTTTTGGAAAGGAAGAACGCTGCATTTTGCCCAAAATACAGCCTTCACAAACATGTTTTCCAGGTGCCTCAAGTTTGGGCAAAGAGGACACCATTTCAGATTTCTGCAGGCGTAACAAACTAGCAAAATTCAGATGACCAAAGCGTGCATGCCAAAGCTTTGCATCTGACATAGCCTAAGAATCATGAACTGCACATGCCGAATCATTCACAGATCTTTCATAGTCTATGAGCTTATACAGCCCACGACATAAAATGCCAAAAGCAATAATCACATCGCCATTTGAGAGATCATGGACTGTACACCTGTTATCAACAAATTTCACAACCAAGCCAATCTTGGCTAATGCAGAAACTGATAACAGATTCTTTTTGATCCCTCGCACAAATAAAGCATCTGACAAAGTGAAAGAACTACCATCAGCAGTAGTCAGAATGATCTTACCAACTCCCATAACAGGATAAGAGGAGTTATTGGCGCATGTGACAGTATTCCCTGTAGGGGCAGGCTCGAGTGAAGAGAAGAAACTGCGCTGCGAGGTAATATGTTTGGTCGCCCCACTGTCAAAGTACCAAACATCTGAGTCTACTGCAGACATGCACTGATCAGGAGAAGATGGGTCAAAACTGCAGACAGTAGTAAACGCCCATTCTTCTTCCTACACAAGATTTGCAGACTGTGTTTTTGGTGTAGAGGCCTCTGCAACAACCATTCCAGCCTCTTTCTTCTTTGCCTCTTTAGCAGCCAGTTTTGGACAGTTCTTTATGATATGATCATTGCCTTTACAGTACTTACAAAACAATTTCTGCTTTTCTGATTTTTTCTCATCTTTGTCTTGGTTCTTTGAATGTGCAGCATTTGCAGATTTTTGCTTACTAGTAGAAGAGCTCCATTTTCCTTTGCCCTTCTGACTAGCCAGGAAAGCTTGATCTGCAACACGCATAATGGACCTGTTCTGCCTGGACTGATCTTCCTGCAATAGAACAGAGACTAATTCCTCAAATGACAAGGCATTCGGATTGCCTTTCATCATCAACCGAAGAGTAGAGGCAAAACTCTGATATGAATCAGGAAGACCATTCAGAACGGTCTGCACAAGTGAGCTATCTGGTATAACCTCATCAGCAGAAATCAATTGTTCCTTCAGGTCTTTGATCTTTGTAAGAAAACTGTCCATAGAATCACCTTCATTCATGTGCTCACTCTCCAACTGTTTTCGGAGGTAAGCAACACGAGCCTCATTCCTAGCCTGGTACAAAGTGGTAAGTGTATCCCAAGCATCCTTTGCTGTTCTGCAAGAGCGAATGTGAGGAATAATGGCACGTTTGACAGACAAAGCTATCAATGCATGTGCCTGGGCATCTCTGCCATCCCAACAAATCTGCTCTGCAGTAGGTGCAACAGAAACAGCAGCACGAACAGGAATCTGCGCAATATCATCTTCGACACCATCTTCATCAGCTCCAACACCTGTATTTGCAATACCTGTCGTTATAGGTGTAACAGGACGTCTTTCAACACCCTGCACAATGTTCCACAATCCTTTTGCAACCAGTACATGTCGCATCATATAAGCCCATAATGGGTAGTTGGTACCATCCAACTTATCCTCAACAGCCAACATACGGAATACATCACTGCTTTCAGCCATGGCCGGTGACTAAAATACCTTGATGCAGAAAATTGACTGTATCTAAAAAAGTTGAACAAAACTGCCCAAACGAGTTCTGCTAGACCTGTAGCAGACTTCGAGACGCTTAAACTGGCGAACAGAAACTGGTATATACCTTTGGCACAAAAGGACGAAATAGCCTGCACAAGCGCTGCGATAGTGCGTTCGGAGGCCGAAACGAGCTCAGATTGCGATTTTGGCACACCCTGAGTATGCTCACCAAATTTCGTGCGAATCTGAGACTGCAAACGGAGGAGTGTCGACGGCGCCCTAGAAGAAGCGACGACCTGCTCTGATACCAATTGTTGGAGTTAGACGTCTGCGGAAGCACGAGAACAACACAAGGAAGAAGAAGAAGCTTGGAGCACAACACACAAGACTGAATGTATTACTAGAGAATGTACAAAGATAAGTAGCCCATTAGGGCAATAGGCATATATACAAGCCGGGGGAAAAAAACCTCCTAAAGAGGGAAAAAAGTGCCCCGGCAGTCCTAGAGTGTTCACACACATCACTACCTAAATATATCAACACTACCTTTACCATATAAGCATAATATTTGGTAACCAAAATAGAAGTGTCATAGCTATACCTTGTAGGTTGCCATTTGTGCCTTGTTGACCTTCTGAATTCTCCACTTCTTGAAGTTGCTGATTCATCACATTCTGGATCAAACCTTGGCACTTCTTCAACGTCAACCTGTACTTCATTGTTCTTCTCTTCATCAAATATCTGAACCTTTGATTTACCTTTCTTTTGATCCACAATTTCTTCATCACTTGCATAAATATTGATTGTGCCTGCATACTAACATCCTTAGATACAAGGAATTGTTTTGTGGATGGACTCCACAACCTATATCCCATCTGCTTATCATCATATCCAATAAACACATATTTTTTTGCTTTAGGCTCCAATTTATGCCTCAATTGTGATGGCACATATGCATATGCCAAACATCCAAATACTTTGCAATGATCTAAAGTAGGTCTCTTACCCCACCATGCCTCATAAGGTGTCATATCCTGCAAAGCTTTACATGGCAACCTATTGAAACAAATATGTAGCTGTGTTTACAGCCTCAGCCCACAAATAATTAGGGTAATTTTTCTCCTTCATCGTTGACCTTGCAAACTCAACAAGAGTTCTATTTCTTCTCTCTGCTACCCCATTTTGTTGAGGAGAGTACTTGCAAGTAACCTCTCTCTTTATACTTGCATTCCACAAATAATCACTAAACTCATTAGAGAAATACTCTCCCCCTCCATCTCACCTTACTCTCTTCAACTTATGACCTATAATTCTCTCTACATACACATGATAATGTTTGAATGTATTGAATACCTCTGACTTATCTTTGATCACATAGATAGTGATCCATCTGGCAGCATCATCAACATAAATCGCATAATACCTTGAGCCATTGATACTAAAATCCTTTGATGGTCCCCACACATCTGTGTGTACCAATTCAAGCTTCTCTGAATACATAAACCCATGCTTGGAATAAGATTTCTTATGAGCCTTACCTAATTGACATGCCTCACATGTGTATGTCATTTGTTGACTTGCAATATTAGGCAATCCAAGCACTGAACCATTATTAACCATATCTTTGATACCTCTTTCATTGAAATGTCCAAGCCTCTTGTGCCAAAGATCTAACTAAGAGATCTTATGTCCTCCATAAGTGAACAAGGCATGACCAACATTACTTTCCACAAACACTCCTTCATTAGTGAACCTAACTTCATAACCTTTTTCAACAATTTGTCCTACACATCAAATTCTTAGGAATTGTAGGAACATATAAAACCTTACTCAAGAGAGTACTACCATCCTTCGCCTTCACTGATCCAATTGACTTCACATTGTGCTTTGTATTGTCACCTGTTTGAACTACATGATTAGTTACCTTATTTTCCAAATCATTCATCAATGCTATGTTACCACTCAGGTGATTGCTACACCCTGAGTCAATGTAGAAGACTCTTTGTTCCTTGTTACATAGTCTGAGATAGATTGAGAGACCATCTTCTCGAAAGTGGTAAATTCTGCCCATAAGGGTGCCTTCCTTGACTTTGTGGTGTTTTGAAAATGCTCCTCCAAAGCGTTCCATATATCACTTGCACTTTCAAGACCCCTAATGTGAGGTAGCAAGTAGTCATTGACTGCCATATAGATAATGCTCGTAGCTTGAGCATCTTTCTTCATCCAATTCTTCAATTCTGATAATTCCTCCCCAGTTGGAACACTAGGATCTCTGAACTGAGGCTTTTCTTCTTCACCTGTGATGTAACTTATCACGTCTTTGCTCATACGATGAGCTTCCATCCTCATTGACCATGTTGGATAGTTCTCTCTATCCAACTTCTCTATCCGAAGAGAATCTCCCATCTTTTTCACCTGTGTATTGAATGCTTCAAACTTTATGCGTAATAGATGTACCTTTACTTTGAATAATGTTCCTTTTGTCTTCCTTGATGTTTTATTACCTCCTTCTCAAGCTTTGCCCTCAAGCTTTGCCCTCAAGCTTTCACCTTTTGAACCTTTAATTGTTGAATTCTTTATGCCTGCAGCACTCGGGGTCCTCCTTCCCTCAATTTTGATACTTCCTGCTCTGATACCACTGATGGAGAGTGTTAATCTCCAAAAGAACAAGCTACTATTGAAGTTAGAGCACCTCTATATCAAGAGTAGCTCAAAACATTCACCAATTTAAATGATCAATGATCAATTGTCAAAATTTTGATCAAACTGTGAAGAAGATGACTACACCGAAAGTCTGGTGCACATAACTCTCTCATTGACTTATCAAATGTGTAACGGTTTTTATAAAACTTTGCACAAGGTGTTGCCTATAGTTTGGGCACCTCCTCCAAATTAAATCACTTCAAAAGATTCAGTAGAGCTTGAGGAATGAACTTAACAAGTCACCTATTTCTAAAACTGTTCTTCTGAGAAGTCGGTTCAGACACCTATAACTTCTAACACTTGATTCTCTCAATCTAGAAACCCTTTATGCAAATGCTTTTAGCCATAGGTAGCGTACCTTCCAACTTAAAGATTGAGTGCTTGCTTGCTCAAAACTTTACACTGTGGAAGGAGAAATTACCAAAACATTAGCATCAAATTTTGTGCTTGTTTCAGGAAACAATGAACACTTCTTGATATATGAGTGTTACTACTCATAATTCTCACAGCCTGTTTACAATTAGGCTCTCAAACTTTAACCATAGACTCATTAACTATGGTCTTAGACAGCTACAAAAGGATGCTTCAAATGATCAAGCACAGAACGAGAATGCACAGAAAGATCGGGTGCAACATTTTTCATTTCTGAGAAATTTTACATCTGAGTAATGAGAGAGATTCTATTCACTTCTAAAAGGTCTAATGACATCTAATTCTCCTCAAAACGTATTCTAACATATTCTTTCCAGACAATTTCTTTGTATATATAGGCAAATATTTACAAGCTCATGACCATACAAAAGTATGTGATGAACTGACTCTAAAATAATTTACATATGTATACACATTTTATCTCCTAGATATGCACTTCCTTCATGCTTCATGACTTGGTCTTTTCTTCAGTCCTTGACTTCAATGCTTCATCCAAAACTTCAATTGATGATTGTCCTGCACCGACATGTCCTAAGTATCTTATCCACTTCCTGGGCATCATACTAGAGTACGTCAAACAATAGTGGATAGAGTTATAAGAAATGAGAGACATGCGTGCGAGTATTTTATAGCGTATTCTATAGGGTAGGTCTTTCTGTTGTCACTTTCGAATAACTAAAAGAGAAAGATTCCTAAATGAGAAAGATAAAGATTTCAAAATGTTTGTAAGGCAAGTATTGGCAGCAAAAATGTTTCTAGAACAACGCCTTACAAGTCAATGCTTGAAAACAGAATTCCGTCTCATCAAAATACTAGAAGGCGACATTATATTCGGATAAAATCTAATAGGGAGTTATGTGAAGTGAAATCAGATCATGTGTTCAAGGCTCATTTATGCTCCTTGACTCATGGTTGATGTTTTATTCATATTCGATGTTTTCAGCCTCTCCACGTATTTAAAACATCCACTGAAAAAAGTACTAAAAATACTAATAAAATTATTCTTCAATCCTTGAAAGACCTTGGTTGCAGCCAAAAGTTCACGAAGATGGTTTCCACTCTTCTCGGAAACACTTCAACTAGAATAAATATCAACGGTAAGCTCTCTGGGCCCATACGTTTAAAAAGATCAATTAGGCAAGGCTGTCCTCTGGCTCCATTACTCTTCGCTATCGCCTCGCCTATTAAAGCATCACATGGACGCTGGCAATCTCAAGGGTCTTTCCCTTCCTCTGAATCACGGCCAAATGATTGCGAGACTCTTTGTCGATGACATGAATGCCTTTGTGCATAACGATACGAACAGCATTGAGGTGTTCTGGAGGTGCCTCGACACCTTTTGTGTGGCTTCAGGTTCAAAAATCAACCTTGCTAAACCTGCTTTTAGAGTAATCAGCGGACCTACACCCCAATTGTTGTTAGATCAAGGGTGTCAGGTTATCCCTAGAGGTCAAGTCTTCCGTCTCCTTGGCATTCCGATGGGATTCGACATCTCAATGGACCAACGATGGAACTGGGTGCTATTCAAGCTGGATAGCAAACTAAATCATTGGAAAGGTATGCAAGTCAACTTGGCAGGGCGTGCTATTGTTGTTAAAACATTTATGTTGTCTACAATTATTTACTTTATCTCGTGTTGGAGACCTAAGGAGAAAGACTTGGCCAAAGTGGAAGGAATCTACAGAACTTCCTATGGACTAGGGACCCCAATAGGAGGGGGATTCCCAAAATCAAATGGGAAACTTGCATTAGCTCGAAAGATTCAGGGGGCCTGGGAATTTTGGATATCGTTGGGTTGGCTGACAAGCTGGCGGCAAAGTGGCTTATCAAGGCTTGGAGCAATAGTGAGTCCTCTTGGGCTAAATTGATCTTCAAAAACAGGGAAGACCTTACCTTAGTTGGCCTTCCAGGTTGGAAGGACGTTGGGATTCTCATGCTTCTGTTCTCCCCCCACCCAGTGTCCCCTAAAGGCTCTAGCCTCGTATGTTCGTTATGGAAGAGTTGGAACAAGGCCAAACAATTCATCAGAATCAATGAGGAGTGGAAGTGGGCGGCTGGGATAAGACAAAATGATTCTATCTGGTTTCCGATTAGTGGAATTCGTGGGGTGGAGTCTTGGAACCTCCAAACTGCAAAGCGTCTATGGAACAAGGGGTTCAAATAGTGGAAAGAACTCTGGAAACAAGAGACCAGCCAGTGGATTAGGTTCGAAGACATAGACCCGAGACTTAGAGTTACCCTCGAGGAATGGACGGTCCTTCGAGACAGGTGCTTAGCTTGGGACCGCGCAACCACCCGCCTTCTCTGCGGTTAGGATCTTCCTTGCCTGGAGGGCCTCAAATGGAGCACTGGTAAGAAACTTGCCAGAATCCCCAACTTCAAAGAGAACTTAGATGTTCATCACACTCTTAACAAGAGGTGGTGCCTTTCTTGGACCAAACTTCGATGGGAACTAAAGTTCATGTCTATTTGGCACCCCCTAATTGAGATCAAAAAGTCTGTTCTCATGTGGCAGATCTTGCATAAAGGTATCTGGTCTAATGCAAGGGCTAACAAAATTTGTGGTGTGCCACCATGGTGCAAGCGCTGCCATAGATGCATCGAAGATTTAGTTCACTTGTTCTTCGATTGCCCCAAATCCCATGTTATCTGGCATCACGTGACGTAGGTACTGAGACTCAAGAACCAAATCAATTGGCAACAAGCGTTGTTGGGCGAGGCAGTTGGCTGCTCAGCAAGACTGTGGAATGCCATCAGAGGTGAGACTCTTTGGAAGATTTGGAGGGAGCGATGTGCAATCAATGTTGACCAAACTCCTAAGGAATGGTCGATCCAGAAATCCTTGTTTCTTCTAGGTAAAAGAATCTCCCGAGATAAGCGATCTCCACCATTTAGACATCACTGTATTTATCTTCTCGAAAACAACAAGTTGAAACCCAAAGGGGTCCCACATGAAGGAGATGATAGATTTATCTGCCTCATTTGTAACGCCCTCTAGCTTGCCATACAACTCCCCTGCATTGCATTGTGGGATTTGGGGGATCCCATGGGCACTAATCCCATTCACTTGTAACTTTTCTTATTTATTTTAATTAAAGTCCGCGAGAATAGGCTAAGGCCGAACTTCCTTTTATTTAAAAAAAAAATACTAATAAAAAATACAAAAAATACTCGTTAACTTCCTTTACACGTCGTTACTTCTCAATGGATCTGAAACGGTTAACTGGGGAGTTTCCAATGGATTTGAAAAAATAAACAGGAGGTTTTCGGATTTGTGTTTAACATCGATTATTCTTGTGAAATGCGGACTCCATCTACGACAAAGGGATGCAGATATAAAAATGCACTGAATCCGATCTCTGATTTTTTTCAATTTAAGGACAAAAATAGGTCTTCGTTTAAATGACCATTGACGACGATCACGTTGATATTTATTCATAAACTACCCAAAAGATTCAACTTTCCATGACAAACTAAGGGATGGCGAGAAACCTTTTCTCCTATAGAGAAGGATATGTGGAAGCCATGTAGCTACTTGCTCTCTAATCATAGTACGATGAAGATGTTTAAATCGTGACACTTAACAAGAGATGCAATGGTTTACATAATTTAACTTTTTCAAACGCAATGTAAACGTGAGAGTTTTTATAGCTTTCTAGAGATTTTTATTGCTCACTACTAAAAGTTTATGTACATGAGACATCAACATATCAATCATTGATTTAAAGTGCACTTCATGAACTCATAAACATATATGCGCATCGTACATCATGCTATAATACCAAACATGGTAAGGACCGAGACATAATACATCAAGTGTGACGTGATAACTATGTTAATTAAAGTGCCTCGCATTCTCTCTCTCTCTGTCTCTCTCTCTCTTTCTGTATGTATACACACACACACATATATATATATATATATATATATATATATATATATATATATATATATATATATATATATATATATATATATATATATATATATATATATATATATATATATGAGTGTGTGTGTATGTATGTATGTGTGTGTGTCTATGTAGAGGAGGTACTAGAGTACCCTACTTCTAGCAATATCAAATTGTACAGACTTCTAGTACTCTATCTACTCAAGGGAGGTTCTCTTTAGGCAAGTATACCTTGTAACATTCCTATGTGAAGGAAATTTCTCTAACAACAGAGACAATGTACACTCACAGAAGAAGGA